>JAZHYW010012235.1:0-243475 GCA_037355805.1 Ixodes ricinus
AAAACAAAATTTTCGCCTCAATGCTGCCCTCGACAATTAGATCGACATTTTTTTTAAGATCACTACTATACTCTATTTCACTTTATGATGTACCGCAGAAAAGGCTACAAGCGCGAGCTCCTTGCTCTAGGGTACGTTTCGGCGGCACAAGCTCTCGTGCATTAAGGGCAGCTGCCAACGCTATGAGCTCGCGCTTCTAGCCTTAGCTGCGGTACAACATAATGTAAAACGGAGTATAGCACAATCGCAATGTTTTCCTTCTTTTTACAAGTAGTTTTTGTTTAACATGTCAATTTTTTAAATTATTTGTTACTGTTTGTTATTATAGTTTTTTTTTCACCTTTATTACTTACTTTTTGTGCTATTCTAACGAACAGCAATAACCGCCTAATCGCACCCTGCTACATTCCAGCTTCGCTTTTTAAAAGTTCTAGAATTAATGAAAAGCCTAAAGAAACGCCTGTTGTTGTGTTCACAAGGCATGCGACGTTGCTTGTGGGTGATCGGCTAAGCGTCTGGTCACCCGTGTTCCCCTGTAGTGATGTCGCACTCGCCCTTCAAGAACTTGCCCGACGCGAACATATGGTCGGGTTTTGAGACAAAAGGACTAGAGCTCTCGAGATGCCATGAGCACCGCGTTTTACCTGTGATCGCCAAGTGTTCCGTGGCCTTACACACTGGAATACACCGGCGAGAAATGCTGTTTGTGGTCCCTGAATCTAAACCTGACTACTAAGCTCTCTGCTGCCCAAGGTGCTTGGAGGGTGGTAGTCCGGTAGCTTTCTGGGGACAATCAACCACCTTGACACGGCAAACGTTGCATGCGAGAAGCGACTGACAAATTATTTGTGCGACGTTACCATGCCGCTTAAGTGATTGGCTTCGTATTGGGTCAGTTACTCCAAGACCGATGTTATTTGGAATAAGCGGCCATCGTGTGCTCTAATGATGTTTAGCAGACCGGTAACTTCGTTGCCTGCCATGCCGGGTCGTCGCCAATTGCCCGAGAGGGGCAGTCGTTAAAGGTCAGGTGTTGGCACAAAAAAAAAAAATAGAATCGTGTTATGCTATCCGAAAAAAAAAAAAGGAAAAACAAGAACAGTGCATCGTTAAACGTTTAGTTCCCGTAGCCGAACACTCAGTTTGTTCCCAAGTGTAATGCTAGTAGTAGTAGTGGTGAAATTTGGGCTTTTTACGTGTCAACCCAACGAAAGGCCCCTGGAACAGCCCAGCTTAGGCTTGAGGATTGATTTAGACCACCTGAGGATCTTTTGGCGTGCAACACAGATCTGAGTTAACACGGCGACTTCTCAGCAATAAGCTTCTGTCAGATTGCGTGCACCTCGGCCGGGATTGTAACCTGCCGCCTGGGAATCCGCATTCTGGGGATTTGTCACGAAGCCACCGAGGTGGCGGCTAATGTGCTAGTAGTTAGGATCAGATGCTAAAAGATTCATGACATTACCGTCATTTTATTCAGAAGCTAAAAGCGGTTTTTGGACATTTTTAATAGGAAAATGGCGGCCTACGGAGCCCGCGGATACATGGAGATAAATGGCGCCTGCTACCGGCAACCGGTTCCATTGTTTTATTGAGAATTTCCAATATTCTTTATAACCTTCGAATCACAAAATGTTAAGTTCTGAAACTTTGACATCTAGTTCATACTTGTAGATTTGGCTGCAATCTCAGCTTAAAGGTGAACGGAGTATAGTCTAGAATTCACTGTTTTTTATTTTTTATAAATATAACAAAGGGGCCATAAAATTATATTCTAAGTTCTCTCTCGTCAGTTTTTTTCCTCAACTCAAACGCAAAAGACGAAATGAGGTGCGCGTGAAATAGCATTCCATCTCAAACGGAAGTTCTTCCAGGCGTCTGGGGTCGGCGGGGTTAGCCGTCAGTGCTCCATGCGTCTGGTGAAATCGTCGGTGAACGTTGAGCTTCAGCGACGGCCCTTCCAGCCTTCTTACCGACGTGGTCGGCATTTCCCGACTGGACAATCTGAGCAATTTTCTTTCGTTGGCGGACGCAAGAGTAGTGTCAGATTGTCGACTTTGACAGCGGTGGTTTCGGAATGCGATAACTGCAAGCATCCACCGTGCTGTCTATCATTTGCGAGGGATAGTATGTGCAGTCAGGGCACTCATTGGCTACGAATGCGAATCCGAATATTCGTCGGAGGATTGACTGTTGACGAGTGCATATGTCCGAGTGACGCAGTGCTCGTGTTCAATACGTGAGCTTGGATGGGCTGACGTGCTTTGCGTACCGCGGATGTATCACAATGAAACGACTGGGGGCTTTGGAAGGAAAGGAGGAAGGAAATGATCCGCTTTGTTTTAACATTTTCGCAATGAAATGCAGGCTTCTGACTTTGTGTACCCTCTTTATTTTGGCCCGTTAAATAATATCCGATTTGTAAAATCTTAATCTGAAATAATTTACACCAGCCCAAAATTCATTTCATGTCTTCTTTAAGGCTCAAAATGCACCCTGAATGTAGGGCCACTAAATGTTCGATTCGGTCTTTTGACCTGAGATCCTTCTTCCACACAATCGAATGATAATTTGCCTTCGCATACACCTCGCCTCAGGATTGAATGAAGAGTCGAACATTGCAATTTGCAAAGTCCCAGGAAACGTTTTAACCCAATAAAAATGCTTGCTGTAAAGAATTAAGCACGTGAATTAAAAAAGCTTCGTCTCTGCCAGCGTAAATTATGTGTTAATCATGATCTTTGAACCCTCAGACTGGGAAGGAAATTTAAAGATAAATTAGAAGGAGAGTCTCAAGGCTTCAACATCATGATTAAAACGCACCAGCTCACCTGCATCTTGATCATTTTTTTTCTTCAAATTCGGCGTGTTTTTGTTTGTGTGCGTGCATCTGTGTCTGTATGTGTATTTTAAAAAAAATGTATAACTGCTCCATCGTCCCTGCTTGGCGCGCTGTGCACGTACAAGCAACTCGCTCTCCGAGTCATCTACGCCAAAGTAGACAAGCTGGCATTGATCGTGGGCGCGTTGATCACGGCAGAGATGTCATTCGGTCGCAGAGGTTGTCAGCATGATCAAAAGACATCTTCGTTTTTCGCTTTCAGATTCTTTTTGCTCACTTTGTCGATAGATTTTGCCTATTGTTTTCTGGCTTGTGTCCTGGAGAAGATTCGAATGACAGGAAAATTGTGGCCATTTATTTTTCGACTCTTTCTTTCCCTGGTTCTGTCACCTCGAGAACTCCCCTCTCCCCCCCCCCCCTCTTTTTCCTCCCTATCTGAAACCGAATGAACACCAGAAGTAGTTGTGTCCTAGAGAGCACAAATGAGGCAAAGTTCTGCGCCTTTTGTGTCTCGTTTTTGTTTTCCACTGTTTTTTTTTTGTCGCGTGTTTTTTTAACATTTTTTTAAACTTTTTTTTCTATATATGTATCTCAAGTTCTTCTGGTTTGTCATACGTTGTTTTTTCACCATTTTTTTACTATGTAGAAGACGATGACTGAAGCCTTAGCGACACGAGTATAAGACGCAGTGTTCATCGCGCTGTAGTTGGTTTTGTTGGAACGTGCTCAAGACTCGAGGTCAAGTGTGAAGCTTGTGGCAGAAAAGTGTTTAAAAGTTCATTGTAAAAGCGACGGCGCAATACTCAACATACGCGAATTATTCGAGCGGAATAAAAATCGGCAGTATGTTTTTTCTGCGATGCATCTCGACAGGCAAGAGAATGTTTCTTGAATTTTAAACGAATATAACTAAAGACTTGGAAGAGTGTTCAAAAAGACCGAAAATTAATCACGAGAAAACTTTAAAAAAATGTTGCCTATTTAGTTTTTTTGGTTGAGCACAAAACTGTCCTTGTGAAGTTGCAGTTAAAGGGTAGCAAGTAAAGGTCCTACGGTAGCAATTATGGCACCCGGTCGTCAGTATCTTCAGCGATTTACACATCCTACCAAGGCTCAATTAAGGCCGAAAATTGGGGGTCTTGTCGATTCGGTTTGAAAATAAAATTTATCTTTATTAAAAAAAATACTCAGAGTGGAGGCTATAGCAACCCAGAGCGAAGAACCTTCATATTGTTACACGCTGACATAGTATTATGCTCAGCTTCACTAACCTGATGAAATAACATCGGCACGCGAAGTGTACGTATAACGTTAAAGCGAGGATCGCTGTAGCGATTGAAGCATACTTATCAGACCACCTAAAAATACAATATGAAAAAGAAAATGAAAAAAAACATAGTTCTTTTAAAACCAGGCGTTTGGTACCTTGCCTCTAATCACGGAGGTAAGTAGTTTAATACCTTACATACATTTAATGAGGGATCATACAGTTTGTAGATAGGCGTCGTCTTCGAAGTGATTGGGGTTCGATATGGAGGTAAACTATTCAGTAGACAGCAACCAATAATAACACAGTCTGTACATCTACTTAGGTCCCGTTTCCCGTTCTCTCCTTCTTTTGCGCTGTTTTAATTCTGAAGTATGGTACCAACTCGCCCAAGCTCCAACTTTACCTACTTGTAGACGTGCCTTGCACATCCTGTTTATAGAATCATGCACCAAGTAGTTCTATGGTATGAAGCCGTGATGCATATGTATAGGGCACAACATGGCACAAAGGAGCTTCGTTGTTTTGTCCGTTGTTTTTATCAAACCACAAAAATATCCGCTTTTTTCTTTGACTGAAGCACTTATTAATGCAACCAGTCTGTTGGATTGTGAATAACCGGGGCTCATTCGATCCCAAATACATTATCTGAGAAAAAAAAAAGAGATCCATATCGAACTCTGGCGCGCACTTTACGTCAGGGCTCTTGATTAGAACTGTTTAATTCCTGCTTTTTGCTTTTGAAATAAGCTCTCCAGAAAAGCATTGCATTCTAGCGGCGCATAAGTTGTTCTCTTTCTCAACGAAGAAAAATTGTTGCCAAGGGCTACATCGCAGGAACTTCCCTTAGGGCTGGAACACATTTGCAAAAGACCAGCCGAAATTAACACAAAAATTGGTACAACTGAAAATTGTTTCGCAATATTTTAACAAATCTAGCGTATTCTTTGCAAAAAAAAAGGCATAAATGGCTTTGTTAGAAGTATGTTCAAAATTATTTCTGTGCCTGAACTACCCCCGTGTGTTCCGTTCCTTAAAAGAAATGGCGTGGAACTACTTTTTCAAGCTCCTATTTTCCTGTGATTTTCAATTATTCTCGCACATGTGTTCCAACTAAAAAAAAAAAAACACCGAACAAAAACAAGCTCTACAAGTCCTATGAACTCCACTTCGTCGGGAACTCGTGCAATGTTCCAGACGTTATTTTCTTATGGTTTGGGTTTTTTTGTTATTGTAAAGTATCGTCATGCTTTCAGTCACTCGATGTAGGAAAGGACGCATGGCTACCTTTCCTTTTAATCTGGCGGTGGCGTTGCATCCCCGAACTAACAGTCCCAGAACTACGCTAATAGGTTAATTTGTTACCAGAGTTTTACCAAAATATGCTTAACCTACTCTTTTCATTTTCGGCCCTCCGTAAACACTCCGTTACCTCCTTCTTACGGAATCCTAGGGCTCCAAGAAAGTTCGCTTCTTCGTACGATATCCTTTTTGGGTCACCGAGCCCCTTACACTTTATAATGAGATGTTTTTGAAGTTTCAACCCACTCCACATGCGATGGATGCTGGTCGCAACCTATTGGTATTTGCTTATGAACGTCCTTCTCTCTTAACACTCGCGTTCTAGTCTAAAATAGTGTGCGGAGCGCGAGTTCGTCTGCTTCGTGTGCAGGGGGTTTCCGTGACATCATAACACCGAGCTATGATTGGCTCTGATTGGAAGGATAGTGGGTAGACCTCAAGGCAGCTAGCATTGAGGTCTACCCCCTATCCTTCCAATCAGAGCCAATCAGAACATGGCGTGGTTCTGACGTCACTGCAACCCCTGCGCAAGAATCAGACGAACTCGCGCTCCGCATAGAACGTGTCCTCAAACGGTAGAGTGTACCCCGTTTGACCTTACGTCCAACCGCTGTCAATGCTACCCTCCGATGAAACTTATCGAGCGGCGCTAAAAGTATATCGCCTTGCCGCTCGTCGTTTTTTTTTTTTGCGTTTTTTTATTAATTGGTTTAACCGATCACGCACAATAAATGCAACCTAATTTTGCGATTCTTTTTTTGTTTGTCACTGGTTTAGTTGCTGATAGCGAACGCACAGAGAGGTCGAACCCCGTTAGGTTGTCAGGTAGATAACGTAAGTAATCCACTACAGAGAACGCTCCGAGCTCTGGGGCCCTAATCTACGGTCACTCGGCGAAAAAAGTCGGTGAGAAATCCGGCGGCCGTGATTGGCCAACGCCACACTTGACCTTAAAGCCGCCCATTCATAGCCGCCGGATTTCTCGCCGACTTTTTTTTTTTTTCACCAAAATGTTTATTTTAGGTCTCCTGGTTGGGATGAGTGGGTAGACGTGCGTGACTGCACTCGTCGAACGCGTTCGAGTGCGAGAACCAAACGCCGGACGCCGTTGTTCCGCGTTCTAACGTCGTTCGACGAGTGCAGTGGAGACCAAGGCAGCTAAGCTTCGCGTGTCCATTCACTAATCCTTTCGGGCATAGCTGGGCGCTGCGGCGTCCCCGTGGGCTATATTGTCTCCTCCTTTCCTTCAGTTTCTGCTCGTATAGCCTTCTGGACGCTGAACTCTTCGCCTACCAGGCCGCGGAACGCGCTCTGACCGCACGCCGTACTTCTTCCGCGGGATATCGTGCGCCGCGCGTGCGTCTTCGGTCCGTGTCGGCATGGTTTGCACTCGGGTGACATGCGATCCGGAGCTGCGTATCGAACGACGCACCGTTTACAAACAAGCCCGCGTTCGCCGAGCGTGTTCAGTGCGCAGATACCATGATTCATCTGCGCATGCGCAACGCCGACAGCAGCGCCACCGTGGTGGTGTGATGTCAGAGAGTGGACTGGACGTGACGATGCACTTTTCGTCGCCTCAGCGCGTTTGGTATCACCAACTAAACCGATCTCGCACACACACTAAATGCGCCGCCTTCTTTTTTTAGGTGTTATTAACATGCGCAGTAGCTTTCTTTTTGCAGGAAATCAGACGTCGGTCACGCGTCCATAGCCCGGTGAGTCGGCATTTTTTTCTGTCCGGCTGCTGAGCCACGGAGAGGTTGGGGTCCCCGGAAAGCGCTCCTTTCATTCGAAGGAAGCTCTCGCGCTGTATACCCCGCGCCGCAACGGCTGCCGGTAATGGCCCCGGCGGGTGACCCGTGCGCGGCTGGCCGGGATCGAAGATGGCTTGCTATTCTCGCCGCGCCTATTTCCAGACCCGCCGAGTTCGATTGCCAGGTTCTGCCTTCGCCCTCTGATCGGCGCACGATCTTGCGTTACTCTCCAACCACAATGTGTTGCGCGGTCTACGCCCGGTTACCTGCGTTTCGGTACAGGAGAGCTGTAAAGAGAGTTCGCGGCTGTGATTGGTTTTCGCCACCTTTCCGCTCATTATACATCTATCGAAAGAACTCGCCGCCTTCTCGGTGTATCTTGGTGTTACACTCCTCGTGTTGCCAAGGTGTGATTGCTTCGAATTTTTTAAGCGAACGAATATATGCTTCTTTTCTCACTAAATCCGAGCGCATCGGACGCTGTAATTTGAGGGAACCAATGAAGTGTAATGCCCAAAGCGCATCGTCACCGGCGCTCATCGTCTTTGAGCGTATGATATCACCGTCTACACGAATGAGGCACAGTACATCCGCCGTGATTTTCGAGCTTTTTTTGTGCATGACAGGTTTAGCCGGCGATAAGAAACGCACAAGGACAACGAGCGTCGTGCCGATGCGCCTTTTTGCGCTTGATTGGTTTCACCGTCTCGTTGAGCAGGCTGCTCTCGGACTCGGAGTGAAACGGAGAATAGTGACGCATTGGTGTGGAAGGACTCACCGGGGTGCTAGAGCTGAAGTACAAGTAACGACAACCATCACGCGTGACGAAGCACATTTAGTGGGCACAAAGGTGGTGTCTTTTAGCTCAGTGAAGGGCTCTGCGACGTGATTCACTTCCTAAATCCTGCACCGTCCCGCAGCGTGCGCTTCCAAGAACGCCAGTACTATATTTGGTACTATGGTCATTGACACCTAACGCAGAGCGTGTCCAGTTCCTAGCATCTTAACTATTACCGCTCCACAGTCAGTAAGATTGTGGTGTTCGCCGATAATACCGCCCAAGAGCGAATCACGAAGCAAGAGTCGTGAACATAGAGGACTCCATATATAGTCTGACGTAACGCGGGCGCGCGCGTACGGGCGCCATTGTTACGTCACTTGTCGAAGAGCCGGTACTCTACGGGCCGGCCAACATCACCTAGATATTGATAAGGCCTGCTTACTCTCCTCCACAAGGTCGCACTAAAGGTTTGATAAAGACAGCGCTACTGTTGATTCGCTCTCTTTCTCACATGTGTTATCATATTCGCGTGACTTCGACGGCGCGGCCAATGGTGGAGAGGGAACAGTGCCAAGCCCTTGCATCTAGGTGACGCTGGTCCGCAGCCGCGGCGTAGCCATCGGAACTGGCGGCGGCCGTAGAGCTTCGGCGGCGCCGTCGCGAAGTAGGTCTTGCTCTATTTCGCGCCAGGCTAGCCCGACCAGAATTCTCCGCGCGCGCTCGCCTGGCTCGCCGCACTTGCGAAATAGCACCCGAAGTCCCGGAGCTTGAAAGCGATAGCGGCCTGCAGTAGCGATTCTGGTGATCTGCTAGCAGTGTCTGCGTTATCTGACTAAGTGATAGAACGTCCCCGCGTCGGTGTGCGGCGGACTGTAGACAGGGACATCTCTGACGCGCCAGGGACGTCGCTACGTCGCCTTGCTAGCGCCTACCACCGCTGGCGGCCGCGCCTAAGACGTCGCTATATCGAGCCCTTAAGAAGGCACGTCCTGCCTTTCTTATGGTGCATTCACAGTTGCGGATCGGCGGGCGTATCCGCGCAGGCGGAAAGTGGGTTTGGAGCCGGGTGGCGAAATCGACTCGTCATTGGCGGAAAATCCGTATCAGTTCGCTACCCATATCCATATTTTCTGCCAGCGATGCGTCCACTTCGCCACCCGGCTCCAAACTCCACTTTCCGCCTGCGCGGATCCGTCCGCGAATCCGCAAGTGTAAATGCGTCATTGACCAGTTTGGGACTATAACAAGCAGTGCGAAGCGTATTTAGAAATTTCAGCTTTGGCAAACTTAACTTCGGAGCTTTTTAATGAACTCGAACGTTGCTCATGCACGTTGGGTCCATGAACTCCCGTTCAGCCAAGTATGACCGCCTTACCCCGCAGTAATGTTTCATGCGTCTGTAAAGGGCGTGTCCGGTGTGGCGTGTCCGGTCACAAAGGTCAAAAACATTAAGTTACATGTTGCTCTATGTTTATTCCAAGATTGATTAATAGCGTGTTTTCTGTCACGCTCCTGTTCCTTTGGTTGCAACAGAGAATGTTTTACTCGGTGACAGACTGGGAGAAATAGATATACCAGAACACACAATTGCACTGTCTTCATAGGTTGCCCCGAACATGTCAACTGGATAGTCCACTGTAATAAAAAAAAACTTTCTGAAGAAAAAGGGAGAAAAAAAGCTCCGACTTAGAACCTAACAAAAACAATGTTTGTCAAATATAATTAACCTTCCGCCATCAGGATAGTAAGTGCACACAAATTAAAAATCCGCTTAAAAAAATTGAACAGTCAGATTGGGACACGCTTGTCAAAAACCTAATTTTACGCGACAAAAAAATTATTAAAGTAATATTGACGGCGCGAGACGCGATTTAGTCGGTTGTCACCTCCCTTCTACTTGTTTTCTCTCTCGGCATTTCGGGCGCGTGAAGGAGAAGTGGATCGGCTTGGCCATCACGTTGAGGTGGAGAGAGTGTATGACAATTCCGTTACGTCATGGGCTTTGCGCGCACAATTTAAAATAAATCTCGCGCCGTCAATATTGCTCTAAATATTTTTTTTGTGTTGCACAATTTTTTTGGCACACGTGTCCCAACCAGAGTGATTAGAGAAATTATTTTTTGGGGTTCTTTAAGGTGAGCGAACATCCAGCCACTGTAGTCATCGGCAGGCCAAGAGTTATGAAGTAGTTCCGCCTCCAGCACGTGCTCGTTCCCGTCCCTTAGGCTTTATCTGCGGAGCATTTACTGCATTCTCAATCCGCTGTGTACTGTGCACTCAGTTTAACTAAATCCGACGGCAAACCGACGTTACGAAACGACGGAGCCAATCAAGCTAAAGTGTCGTCCTTCTTTGTCTACGTTCATAAACCTTCGCAGCGCAGAACAAATATAATGAAAAACCAACTAGCCCACACCGAAACTTTATTGAAGCTAAAGTCCCTAGATAAGAGGACCTACAAGTAGCGACAGTCTTTGAAGTGCCGACTGCATGACGGTGCAGGTTATAGGAAACAATGGCGGCGCACAGCAGAAGACCGAACGACGCCAGTTTGTCCCAGCGGAATGTGCTTCGCCTTTTGCGTTGGTTGTCTCTACTCGTAAAAAAAGTATCGAGGGACTTTAAAACAAGCTGAGCCAGAAGTGCGTTGTTGTGGCGCTCGTCGTTTTTGTGAGAATACTTTCACCGGCTAAATCCGTTGCGTGATTGGTTTTGTCGGTGATGCCGAACGCACGAGGGTGATGAACGCCGTGGCGATTCCTTTTTCGCGTTACTTGATTGGCTTCATCGAATCGTGGCATGGGCTATACACCAACAGAGTGTTTTGTAAGGAGCCCGCTTTGCCCACACTAGGTGGGCACTGCGCTTGCGCAGAAACCGAAATTGGGAGGAGTGAAGCTTCTGCGCATGCGCAGTACCGACAGCAGCGCCACCGCAGTGAGTTGAGTTGGTCTACATCGCAACTCCAGCCCGTCGCTCTCGCCCTCTCGCGGACAAACGAAGAACCGGAGGAGTGGGGACGGCGGTGGAAGAGACGGTGGCAGGGATTGTCGGTCTTAATGCTGATGTTACCACATGGTTCTGGTCGTCGTGCTCGTGCATCGCGCAGATTTAACAAAAACAAAAAACAAAAAAACGAGTGCGTTAAAATAATAATTGTTTTGTTCCGCTCCGCGACTTTTAAAAATCAACGTGTCCATTTCCTTAACGCACGTCAACATCTCCCTCACCTGTAATTTTTTAACCACGTATGGTAGTTGTTTTGAGCCATAAATGATTTAGGCGTGTGGTATGAGGCCTGTGGCATGAATGAATTGAAGCAACGTTGGGCGATATTTGTCGTCATGCGTCCACTTGTGGTAGCTATGTGGGTGCATTGTGCCGGAGACCTGCAGCTATAAGTAGGCGAGTGCGCTCAGTCTGTAGGCCAGGACAGGTTCATATAAGGTGACACACATCCGCTTCCGTCTGCGTATATTATATAAATATATAACATACACAACGGGCATGGTGGCGGGGAGCCGAAGGCGTGGGTATAACTGAGAAGAAAAGCAAAACCCTTGATGAAAACAGCAACAACGGACGGTTTATTCTTCGACGTTTCGGCCGGAGTCCGGCCTTCGTCAGGTATATATATGAAATATACAGGGTGTTTTTTTAAGCTTAACAGATTTGTATAAAAAAAGCCGTGAAAGTTACACTTATGCCGCTTGTGGAGATGAGTTATACGGCCAGGGGGACATATTATCGGGGCTAATCGTAACGATCAGTCGGCTAGTCAATTTAAATTCACTAATTAACTTTTTAATTAATGAAAATAGACATATGGTTCCAATTAGAAATTTGCTCAGCGTCATCGAAAACCCCTAAATCAGTCATTTTCAGAAAGACTTTGAGCGCGTGAGAAGCGTAGTAGTGCACTGAAACAAAGCTCTTGAAGCAGATACAGGAGCAGGGTGTTTTTTTTTTTAAGATTAACAGAATTTTTAAAAACAAACCATGAAAGCTAGGTTAATGCGGTCTGCGCAGGTGAGTTATACGGCCAGGGGGACATAATATAGGGGACTAATCGTAACGATCAGTCGGTTAATTAGTTAAAATTCGTTAATGAACTTTTTAATTAATGAAAATAGACATAAAGTTGCAATTAGAAACTTGCTCAGCGTCATCGAAAACCACTAAATAAGTAATTTTCAGAAAGACTTTGAACGCGTGAGAAGCGTAGTAGTGCACTAAAGTTACCGCTCGTGGAGCAGGTACAAGGCTGGGGCTAGATAAGAGACGGAAATTGCGCGGGCGCCTTATCGCAACCGCTAGCTTTGTACGGGCTCCACGAGTGCTAACTTTAGAGCACTACTACGCTTCTCACGCGTTCAAAGTCTTTCTGGAAAATTACTGATTTAGTGGTTTTCTATGATGCTGAGCAAGTACCTAATTGCAACTATATGTCTATTTTTATTAATTAAAAGTTAATTAACGAATTTTAACTAATTAGCCGACTGATCGTTACGATTAGCCTCCTATATTATTGTCCCCTGGCCGTATAACTCACCTGCCCAGACCGCATTAATCTAGCTATCATGTTTCTTTTTAAATTCTGTTAAGTTTAAAAACACACACACACACACACACACACACACACACACACACACACACACACACACACACACACACATATATATATATATATATATATATATATATATATATATATATATATATATATATATATAACTGAGAGAAAGAAACCCTTGATACGCATTATATATATATATATATATATATATATATATATATATATATATACACACGTCTCTGCCCTGACCGCTTCCTATTTGCAGTCGAATAAATTAATTTTAGCGCACTGACCAGCGTCAGTGAGCGTGGCGCATGGAAAATCCTGGAGAATCTATCCCCGTCTATTCCGCCATCCAGCGATTACCGCCCCGACATCTTTAGGGCGTTGGAGTTGCGAATAGCTATCATCAACTGGTAACCGTAAATGTCCTACGGAGAGCTCCAGTTGTCCTTGCGCACCGATGCGTCACGGAGAATAGTGGATTTCAGACTCCTCAAATTCTAGTGTCACCGACACCTCGAGAAACAGAAAATAATAAATCGGGAAGCGAGAGGCGTGAACATAAGAAGTCACGCCCTGCGTTTCTGAAGGGGTCATTGATTCCAGCACTTCTCCCGCGCCTCCGCGCTAAGGTCAAAGTTGAAGGGGATTCGCGTCATGTGTTCAGGATGCTGTGGTTTGTGAAATATTACCTAAATTGTACTAACTCATACTAAAGCTTGTGAAATATTCCCTAACTATTTATTTTAACGGGAAACGTTCTTTGGCTAGTTCCTCCGAATTTCGTGAAGAAATATTTTGTGAAACCACACTTCATGAAACCTTGGCCAGTTACGTCCCATAATGCTACGCTCGTGGTGTTGCATTGTGGGAAGTCGCATACCCACACATTGATTTAGTCTCTCCGCTAAATTTAACGGGTAAGTTGAATTGGCGTAGAGGTCTTTGACGTCCCATAACGCAACGCTCGCAGTGTTGCGTTATGGAAGGTCACAGACCTACACACCAATTTAGTTTGTCTAAATTTAGCGGGAAATGTAACGTCACGTGATCTACACAAATTCGGTTCCCCTGTTAAATGTAGCGGAGAAAATGGCGTCACGTGACCTGATTTCACGTGATATTTGAACTTTTTCACGTATACAACACAATTGCCCAGCAATTTGCCATGCAATGTTTTTGTGAAGTCGTAGGTATTGTTTAGGGTTCGTTCTTTTTCACTGTGACTTACGATATATATATTTTTTGGTATTGGGTCACAGAGACCGTTTATTTTTCGCTGAAGGGCTAGACCTACTAATCGGTAACCAAAAGTGAAAGTATCTTTTTGATACATTTTTAGCTGATACATTTCTCGTCTGTAGGTCACTTGTACTTTCAAAGTAATCTGTGTAACGATGAGGCAAAAACCAAACCAAAACCTTCACAGGTTATCGATGTTTGTGGTCCTTGATCGCACCCCTCAGTGTGGCTCCCTTCATATTTCTTTTAGTCATTCGTTAAATGGGAGCTCTCTGGAAGAATTCTATGTCGCCTGTCGTCTTCGTTTATTCGTGTGTCAGGATTCTTCGGGGGAACAATGGGGGAAAAAAGAAGGAACACTCTTCAATAATAGTTGCAAAACGAACAAGATCTCATCATTGAGCTCAAAAAGAATGAACACTAATGAACACAGTGTCACAACCACCGCCCCTGAACTCTTTTTTGAACAGTATGAACAGAATAAGAACTAGACTGATGGATAGGGCTTATATGTTTCGACATCTGCATATAAAAATACGCACCAATGAACAAACGTGAAAAAAAAAAATCGCGCGCGAGCGTTTGCTTGTTTCGATTCATATTACCATCGCTGCATAGCTTCACATTGTTCGTGTTTTATTCTGTACGACACGTCACTGAATTACGATGCTGTTTAAGGCGGCCCTTTGCAGGAGTTCTCGTTCATTGCATCTCTTACACATTGGCATAGGCGCTGACAACTTAGACACCCTAAAATAATATCTTGTGGTGAGCAGCTTGTGTAGGGATAACGTATGCTAATCACCGACCTACAATGGATTACTAATGCGAACTTGTTCACGTATTAGGGAATCCCATCTTGTGTACCGAACAACCTTTCATGCTTTCGGTTTATCCTTTATGCTCTAAGCGTCCAAGACACTTAAGAATTAGTGGAAACTAATGTGGTGTCTGAAATTATTTTTAATGTAAAGGTAATAGATAATTTGCGTGACACATCTTTAATAGCTTTAACAACATAGCTTTGCGAAGCTATAATTTAAAAATAAGTTTGTGCGCCTCAACTTTAAAATCAACTTAATGATCGTGTTAAGGCCAAAGTGAATGGCGCTATTATCTGTCGAACAATCAAGACCTTTGTCCGGCTGGCAGTTCGCTCTATGCGCTGCGCACCAACCTTCGTTTTGGTGCCGCTCGCAGAGCAAACATTGCGAGCGAAATTCGTCTTTTAGAGCGCGCCCGTTTCCGGGTTTCGAGGCCTCGGCGTCGCCGTCGGCGTCGGGGTAAGGGTGCTAACTTTAGTGGGAAAATTGACGTCACGTGACCTCAACTGCAATTCCGTGTCCCCGCTAAATTTTGCTGGGAAAATGACGTCACATGACTTGGTGTCATGTCACGTCTGAACAAATCCAGTTTCTGCGATAAATTTAGCGGGAAAATTGACGTCACGTGCGGGAAAGGAGGAGGGGAAGGTACGGAGGAGGAGGAGGAGGAAAGGGAGAAGGATGATGGGAGGGAGGAGGATGGAGGAGGATGAAGGAAGGCAGAACGAGGAACAGAGGATGAGGGGAGGAGGAACAGCATACCCTCCCCTCCGTACCCTTCCCTCCTCCTCCTCAAGAGCTGCGCTCTAATTTCGGGTTACAGAGATTAGTAAAAGTCTTTAATTTTTTATAGCAGCTTATTCGCTCCATGGAGTTCATCGTTTATCCGTTATCTATTTATATATTGTAATTCAGTGCGCTATTTTCAAAATTTCTAAACTTCAGGAAGCCTGATAAGATGTGAAAATACACGTGTTGCATGCGCTAGTCTTTTCTGTGGGGACGATTTGACGTAACTGACCAGAATAAGGGCCCAACTTCACAAAGCGAATATGCTGTGAACAAGCAACGAAATTCGCCCCGCAGCGTTTGCTCTACACGTGGCGTCAGAGCAAGGGCTGTTGCGCCGCGCGCTAAGTGAACATGCCACCGGGCGAAGTTCGCCGGTTGTTCGTCGCATATTGGCTCCATGAAGTTCAGCCTCTAAACAATTTTAAACGCACGTCAGTTGTCAAATTCGTGTTTTATTTTTGCTCGAAAGCATTTCTTCTGCAAACGTCAATATGCGCAGCGCATGCAATGTTAAATCCAGGGTGCTCCCAGGTTCTTGGAATTTTCTGCGAATGTTTGGTGCGTAAATATATACTTCGTGTTCCCACGATGACCGTGTAATGTAGTTGCGGGATGTATCGCCCACGACTATACTCCCGTTGCGCTTATGTGTACGAGATAAAGATCCGAAACCACTGGCGTTCCAAAGAAATCAATGTAATACCCACCGCCGTTTATTTGAATATTGATCCTACCTGCCGTATGCATCTGGACTTGCACCTCAAGTTTTCTAAAAAAACAATATTAGTTTTTTTTTTAATGCGAAAGGATTATATGTCTTATGGAGCGAGCCGGCGTTATCAACTTTTGAAGCCATGCACCAAACGGCACCTAAATTTCCCTGACTTAAGGAGCGAACGCTGTAGTCTGTAGCAGCGGATTGATGGATAACCTCCCATCGGCTCGCGCGCGGCATAGTTCCAAAAAACGCCACCCCACACTCCATGGCGCTGCGGCCCCAGCCGAGAGGATCGCAAACGGCGGAGGAGTCGAGAGGATCACAAGCGACTGCTGCGCGAAGACCGACATTCATGCTTCCGCATTCACCAATATAGTAAAAAGTGCTTCGGATGTCCTCAAAAAATTTTTTTGTCATGTACTTTTTTTTTGTGTGTGTGTGGGGGGGGGGGGGGGAGGCGGTGGGGAGTTTTTTTCTTTCTACGCGGTTATATGAACGTTCCACTGCGATTAATGTTATGGCCCTGAAATTTTATGTTACCAGATACCACGGCCATTTCTAACCAGCGTGTTAAAACTTGTTTTAAAGGGCTAGATAAATGGCTATGAATAACCTGATTGAAATTGAATAGAACAAGAGCAACTCAATATAAGCTATAAGTTTATCACAGACCTAGGACCCCAATATTTCAAGAAACAAATATCAAAACACACTTCTTACATTAGTTAAGGAATATACAATAATTCTTTTAGAGAGCATAATTAGTTTCAATGCGTGCGAACAACGAAGAAAAGTTTTGTGAAGTTTTTGGTAGGATCAACTAATCAGTGCAGGAGTACGTTTCAGAGAATGCTCCTTAATCAACGGAAAAACGTCACCATAAGAAATGGGAGGTGGCGTCTTGTCGAAGCAAGCGCTATGAGTGCTTTCTAACCTCCGGTGCGCCGGCTGTCTGTTTGCAATTAGAGCTACTAATTACACAGCTACGCCTAGAGTGCCGGCACTCCACTCGACGATTTTCCTGTGTGCGCCCCCATTTTGGTGCCTACTGCAGAGCAGTGCCAACTGGCGATAGTTACAATAAAAAAAAATATCTGACTTACTACTGCAAAGAAAAAAAAGTTTTTTTAAACAGCCTAATTGGGACAAGCATGTCACAAAACAAATCTTCCGCGAAAAAATAAATTTTTTCTAGCTATATTTAAGCCACTGGGCGTAATTTAGTCGGAGTCGCAACTTCTCCACATTTGAAACTCCCGCTCCTTCGACGCGCGGCGGAGTGGCTGTTATACGTCACTCCGTGACGTATAACAGCCACTACGTGACGTATAATACCAACTTTGTGGCGCGCGTTTTAAAACGGACGAAATAGCCGCAAACTAAAATCAGTCTCGCGCAGTAAGTATTTCCGTAAAAAAAAAATTGTTTGTGGCGGAAAAATTGTTTTGTGACATGCTTGGCCCAATTAGGCTGTTTAAAAATACACTTTTTTTTTCTTTGCAGTTACCCTTTAAGGTGCCGTGTCAAAAAGACCAAAAGAGATCTTTTTTTTTTTTTTCGTCGCGGAGTGTTTTAACTTTTCTTGGAAGACGCAGAAAACCGCTTCTCGCAACTTCAGATAAAATTTCAAGATAACTCGCAACTAATTTTGAGTACAAATATAGCCAACGCGTCGTTACTTTGAAGCGTAGCTTATCTAGGGGCTCCAACCTTCAACCAACTGACGCACTACCTTCAGTGAGATTGATGTTTCTGCTAGAGGTTGAATAGTTTTAGTTAATCTATTTGTTATAGCTCCAGTGGCAACCAGCAGTCCATTCACTCCGGCTGTTCATTTTGGATTGCAGACCTCACGTTGGTGGTCTAGCTTTTCTGGCATTCTTTTTGTTACGTTTTGCCGAGGATAGTTATGTACGTACGTGCCTGCTTTAGGATAGTGACATTGTGCCATTTTATAGCACTATCCTAGTTTTATTGTTTTTTTAAGCATGTGAAAAAGTGTCTTTTATATTGAGTTCACGGCTTTAGCCGATGAAAGGAGCCATTTTTGTTACCGATATTTGTTTATTTCTGCCGCGTTTGCGCGCTATCGGCATCGGGTAATGCGATGAGCAGCATTACAGTTAAAGAAGGAGCATCGAGGCAGCCTGCGTTTCCCACGCTTGCACGCAATTTCTGAGGCAGTTTTATATCGCCAGCCAAAGTTTACATTAGGACAAACTATAATATCCTTTATCACGTCCGCCCGCGCGTGAACGTCGAATGGACGCTCTCCGCGTACCCTTCGTCCCGAGCCTTCCAGGACGGAGACGGGGGTGTTCGAGCCCCGGGCCCGAGCACGCGGCGCATCCTCCGATTCGAAGCTGGCGCGCGGCGGCGTCTCCGAGCCCGGGCTGCGAGGCTCGGCCGAGTTCGGGCGCCACTGCCGTGGGCTCGATCTCGGCGCGCATCTGTGCGACCCGCAGCCGCGGCGCCCGCGACGCCAGTCACAGACGCCAAGGGGGCGGTGGCGACGGCGCTCTGTTCGCTTGGGGACCCGCATGGGCCAGTGGCAGCCAAGTCCGATGGGCTCGCCGCGGGCCGCCGGGGCTCGTCGCTGACGACCCCAGGGAGAGCAGCCCGGCGGCGGCACCCGAGTCTCGACCTCGCCAGGAGCAGCTCCCAGCCGGACGAGTACGCGTCGCGTCCTAGTCGAGTGGCACCCAGTCGACGGTGTAGCGGGGCTCGAGTTCGCCCAGAGGGCAGGCAGGCAGTCGCGGTCAGCGTGCTTGCAAGCGGCGGCAGGGGCTGCGTCGATCCAGTGCCGCAGCGACCGCACCCGTCGGATGCGCTCGCTGCTCGGACAGAGCTGGATTCACGGAAGCAGCTTCGTCATGGCCGGCGTAGAGGTAAACGGCGCATTGCTTGGGCCCACGTCTCGGGCCGCTTCTCTTGCGCGCTGCGGCCCGTGGGGCAGCGGGTCTTGGACACTTCGGTGGGGAGCCTCTCCGCGCGCACGGCTCTGCGGAGAGCGTCCTTCGGCCGTGCACGGGGCCGCCTTTTTTCGCGCTCCATCGATCGCTGTGCCGTGTGCGGTGTGTATGTATTTGTGTGTATGTGTGCACTGCCCCGTGCATTTTGTGTTCGCGTTTCTCGGAGAATCGCCTCCTCAACGTTCGACACGATCCTGCAGCCCCTAAAGCGGTCACACCGCGCGCGATCGATGCAAACTTTTGGTACCGCTGCGGTGCAGCCGAGGGTGACCCGATCACGTTTAGAACGATCCGATAAAATTGCTACCGCCGGTCACTCGCCGCCGAATGGGCGAGACTCCCAACCAACCGCTACCGGCTCTTTCCCGTCGTCGCTGCAGCACGAGCTGTGCACAAACACACATGCGGTCTCCTTAACGCTCGCTTGCCCGGATAAACATCCGCACGCTTCCTCTCCTTTCTATCTCGCGATCGTTTTGGCCGGCGCACGAGCGCACCGGTGCACGGGGCCACGGAGGTCCGGCGGAGCCCCGGGTCGGTCCGGCCGCCACCTTCCGCCGTCGTCAGTTTGTGCCGAGAATCGTTTTGGGCCATTCCGAGGAGTAATTCGGCAGCGCCCCGCGGTGAGCCTCGGTTCGCGCGCCATTCGACGGCGTTTGTGAACTCAGAGAGGGGGAAGACGGCCATCTTGATCATGGCGCTGCCCTGCGGCACTCGCTGTCGTGTCGTCGGCAGCTCACCGAGAGAAGCCCCTTCAGGGCCCCCACTGCCTAGACGCTGACCCGGGGGAACTACGCGATGCCCAGGGCAACCTAGGGCCTCAATAAGGTTTCTGGTATGACCCGTTGCTTGAACGAGGCGCGTATAGTTTTTCGGATATCGCTGCAATGGGTTTTTGTTCAGCTGCACGCTTTCCAGGAATCCGATTGAGATGCGGGTACCTAGGAGCGGAATGTGGCCTATTCCTCGTAGCACAGCCGAATATTATGCCTCGTGTTACGTGGTGCAGCGTCGATATCCCTGGCAATAGAAGGCGCGAATCCGAAATATTTTTAAGGAATAATCTGCAAGATCGGTTCCCTCAAAACGTTGCTTGAAAATACTCCTAATATACAACTGAGTGAAAAGGAGCAATTCTCTAGAAACAGAGGTGAGTCATTAATGTCTCCAATATAGTCGGAAAAACGTATTGTTGCAGGATTTTATTGTCGTTCGAGTACAACCGGGGGGGCACATTCTTTTTTTTTTTCTTAATTCCCGAAACACCTTCTGTGGAACATTCTCGTAACAAGAAATTATAGCTGCCTTGCTCTCTGTTGGAAAAACAAAATATGTGTGTGTGCGTGTGCGCGTGTGCGTGCGTGTGCGTTTGTGCGTGCGTGTGCGTCTGTGTGTGTGTGTGTGTGTGTGTTTGTTTCCATGTTTAGATTTTTGATTTGTTCGTTTTAAAGCCGCTTCAAGGGCTACGGGCTCGATCTTCTTGCCTTTCTCGGTGCAGTAGTAAAATGTTACGGGTTTCTTTACTCTCCACGAAAGTCTAGACGTGAGAGCGTTTACATATATTGGTTAAAAATTGAGGAGATCAGGAGTATATGCATTCAAACCTGGTAGACAATCAGCAGCGCCACCTGTTGGTTTATATGCAACCGGGTATGGATGACACGAGAACGTGATTGATTGCTCCTCGAACTGCTAGCCCCTCTTTTTGTGCCGTTACATTATTCTATTACCCAGGACATATTAAGATTACCAAACCGGCTGTGCGTACCCACGTCGGAGGGCTGTAAACTGACGGAATCTGGTGGCTTCAACCAAATAGACGACATTAAGAGTTTGAAGGGCAGACGCTGTCCATTGAGGTAATCGTGCTAATTCAGAGATGTCCGTTTAACCATTATAAAAGGTGGTTGCTAAGGCAGGAGGCCGTCATATAAGGCTCAAATAACACGGGTTTTGGATGCAATTATGGAAATTTCGCAAAGCCGAGAAACACTGAGAAACACTACTAAAAAAAAAGCGGATTTTTTTCTTTAAACGGGGTGTTTTCGGAACCCCTTCTGTCCTTGCACAATGAAGCAGTCATGGAAAGTACGATGCGGTACAATAATGTTTCGTGGTTATGTGCCCGTAGAGGAAGACCTTAACTTTAGCCAACCACTGCTGTGGATGAAGAAGGAATATTTTTGGACTAAAAAAAAGAAGTCTGCATTGTTACAGGCAGCATATGTGAACACGGGAAACAGTATGTTTTGTGTCACATCACGGACGTGTTTTTTGTTTTTTTTAGTTAAATTTCAGCAAAAGATAAAGGGTAACTCCGGTTCATAGTTTCGATTTTGGGATTATGACTGTTCTTAGCGCAGTCAGTCTCCCTGAATTACAAGGTGTAATTTAACTATGCATTGCAACAATGAAAGATCACAAAAAGTTAGACTGTTTTATTTTTTTATTTCTTTATATTTGGCACATATTATTATACAGCTGGAAACTAACTGGACATGTTATACCACAGACAGCAATTAAACCCTTTTTCGCGATCTTACCTTTTTATGTCTATTTTTTATCGACCTCTTGATACGATATTTTCTGGCGGCTTTGCCAATACCTCTGCCTGCAGAACGACCAATTCAGACGAATATTATACTGAAACTTTAAATTTTCGCAATACCTTTAGCACCTGTCTGCCTTGTTCAGTAAAACACTTAGCTCCACAACATCAAAACGTTGCCCAAACTAAAACAATAAAAACATAATTTTTTTTTAAGTCACACACGTGTCGCTACAGGGAACTGTCAAAAGAGGGTAGAAAGAGAAGTGAGAAAACAGTTACAGTTAACAATATAAAAAGGAAAGTTTCGACATAAACTCGGAGCAGAAGAAAGAACAACACCAAAACGAAAGGTCTAAGGGTGGAAAACGGACTGCCAGAATGAATGAAGCTGTCCGGAGGCGGGCGTGGGCAGGAAGGGGGTCCGTTACCCCGTGCCTCGCAGCTCGAGCCTCTTGCAGCGACCTCGGGCCGTAGCCCTGTGCTCGTCAACCCGGGCTCTTGTCCTCTTGCTTCTCTTTCGGACCCGTCTTCCGAGAGCAGCTGCTCGAGTCACGAGCCGCTCGCAGCTGCTTCTCTCGTCGAACACGCTTCTTGGAAGCGGCTCGTTGCTGCTGCCGCAACGGAGACTCTCGCAGCCACGGCGTGAGACTAACGGAGGCGGAGGCCAACTTTCCGAAGGCGCCCTCGTTCACTTGAAAAAAAAAAAAAGGCTCCAGTTCGCACAAATCATGACCTCCTGACGGGGTGTATATATCAGACCGTGTTCGGTCAACTTTAAGATTTTTTTTAACAGTTGGGGGCATTACATTTGCTGTTCCCTATCGTGGTAGGCTAGATCGCGGGTCGGGAGCCCGTCGGTGGCACCACCGACTGTGCCGGCGTCGCTTGCTTCTGTTGCTAAATAAGTGACACGTTCAACAAATGAACGACACGCCCAGAGTTTTAGTTCGTTACAGAATCCCTCACTTTAGTTCAAGGCAAAAGCTCGAACCATAAGTGCTCTGTAGAAGCGCTTGAAACGATGCGAATGTCCGCTGTAAAGGCTTTCTAACTTATCGCCTGCTAAGCTCTCATGATTTCAAAATCCCGAACGACTCCACATTGATTCTCGGCGAGCCTTGTCTCATTGTACCGCATCACAGTTCACGCCCAACAAAGTAGCAAACCTCGACCCTCAGCCACGAAACATTTAAAAAACAAAAAAAAAAAAAAACATTGGTATTCTAACGCTTTTTATTTTGGCGCCCAGAATATAAACTCTCATTCTCAGAAAACAATAAGAGTTTCATCGTCGAGAACAACCAAGTAAGGTCAGATATTGCAGTTTTCCCCGTTCCTGCCATAGAGTCCCATGCATTAGCTGGTGTCAAGCGATGGCGGCCGGTGGTGCCGCTTGACCCCAACAAAACAAGCATCGATCCGCAATCCAGCCTAAATACAATCGAGGTCAGTGATCACACTGCGGTGCAAGTTCTGCGACTGCGCAGTGCAACGCCCCAACTCGTGTACAGAAATTCCATATACAGCCATATCAAAGATTAGGCAAGTACAATTATATGCAGCCATATCTTATATATGGCCATGTATCGCGCTATATGGTAAATTTTTTATGTCGTCATATGTGACATTTTTGTACGGGAAGAAGCTGCTCAGAAAACCCAAAGTGTAGACTCTTTTCAAAAATTCATCACGCAACATTGTTGGTTGCTATTGTTTTACTATCTGCCATTGCAGATAGCAAAGCGGAGAAAGGAGAAATGGGCTGAAGATATACAAATACTGGGTGAGCTCCAAAACGGATTTCGAAGAGATAGAAGACTGGAAGATAACTTATTCGCCGCCACACAATATATGGAAAGAGCAATAAAGAACCAGACCCCTTTATGGTTAGCTTATTTGGACATCAAGGGAACGTGCGATAATGTGAGCCTAGAAACACACTGGGGTCAGCTGAAGGAATATAACTTAGATGCAAATTTGGTTGGGTTTTTTCAGCAGGTGTATACAGACAATAAGGTAATTACAACATGGGAAGCAGAAACTACACAACCCGCAGCAATAAAAAGAGGGCTCGGGGAGGGCTTTCCACGGTCACCTCTCCTATTCATGATCTATCTCAGTGAAATGGAAACGAAATTAGAGGAGAACAACTTAGGTTTTGATGGGATTTATATGAAACGAGGTAGAAATGTAGTTCAGGTAATACCAGGACTGATGTATGCAGACAACATAGTACTTATGGCAGATAACCAAGATACGTTACAGGAATTAGCTGGATTATAGGCTGGGCAGTGACAGTGCTTGGAGGCAACGTAAGTGCCTCCAAGTACGAAGATGTACGGCATCACACGCGGCGTCGGTGCTTGGGGTCATTGAAAAATAATTTTACTGTCTTGAAACACGCAAGAAGAGCAACGTAATTGTAAGAGATCTGGGGAAATAAGCATGATTGATAGGTTTATTGAATGCACAGTGCCATAGACGCTCATACTGGCCGAGGAACACTTTCAGTACGATGATGCTCCATAGCGATCTTGGTGCGACTGGTTTTAACGACCCCTTCGAAGCTTCGAATCTTTGAAAGAGTCCAAAATGGTGTTTTCCATGGCGACCGACAGCGATGAGCCAATCACCTTGAGAGGTTGTGTCGTCTGTATGTTGGTATTTGGTTGTGTCCGGCTAGCAGGTGGGAAGGCAATTGCGCCACGTTCCCAGATCCGGTGACTTTAGGTAGAGATAGGTCTGGCATGTAGGGTGAACTTGATGCCTCTCATTGTGTGGTCGGCTACTGGGTTCGATGCATCATCACGCAATCAATTTTTTTTTTAATTTTTGTTTACGATCAGTTGTCGTTGGCTAGATGCGCGGCTTGTTACCCCCAAACTCTCCCGTGCATAAAATCTCAGCAGTCCGTCCCAGCATCGCTATCGACGGTTTATCGCTAGAGCCCCTCCCCCATGCGGAATTTTGCAACTCTGGACGTCGTTCTGTCGAGCCAGCTTATTTTAATGCCAACTGTACGTGGCGCCTACCCGAGTAGACCGTTTTACAAAATTCACAAAATTTCGTTGTCATAAGCTTTCTGGGGCGTGCCGAAGGTAGCCACTCCAAGGCTTCGCATGTCGCCCTGAAATGCGTAGCGTACAGAAGCTTATGAGTCTCATCTCGCTGACAGCGGACCAACGGTTGGAATGTTCAGACATTTCGTCGGTGCCTGTCTTCAACTTTTGTCTTCATAGACCGCCAAATGGCCGCCATTAACATGTACAGATGATGTTCACCACAGGGGATGGTAGTTACTAGGGTGGTCAAACTAAAATTTCAAAAAGGGTCCAGCCGCTCTGCGTGAAGTATAAAAATGGCGGCGTCTACAAGATAATCAATGAATGCAGTGGCGATACTCTAAGCGTATTTTACTTAGTGACCCCAGTCTAAGCTGGTTGAAATAACTTGAAAAGGTGTCCCCTGAAAGCCCTCGTGTTGGGAGCCGATGATGTTTTGAAACTTATTTTCTTCGTGACTGAAAAATCGTTACGTCGATTGATGTTACGATAAAACAACAAATCGTAACATTTTGCCTGGCGGTCTAAGGTTTAAACTTGGGGTTTCCTTGCCCTGCAAATCTTCAAACTCTTTAGTTTAAAATGTGTATCTATGAACTCGTTGCGGTATTACCAGGTGATCTTCCAAACTCGCACGTTCTTTCCGACTTCCTACATTTGTAGATTGCGTTATTTGCGGTTTTCAGGAGGGTCTGTTGAATTTTTATTTGTATTTCTTGTTTTGATCTGACGTTTGCGCAGAGCGAAGTAATTGTGCGTCCTGTGTTCATGGCCAGATTTACGTGGTTGTGACAAATGTAAGGACCTTTGGCCTAGTGGTTTAGGTTTGTTATCGATATACAGATATGCACTCGATATACAGAACAACGTTAATTTACTAAATATAATTGAAAGTGCCTCTACATTCCTAACATTTATGTGCTTCATTCTAGGGAGACTAGGCTCTTAAATAGGTATATCTAACTGACTTGAAAAAAAGTGCCTAGAGCTAGCTTAGCAGGTTGCGTTGTGTTTTATCATACTACCAGAAATATTATTTTTTATGTAACCAAATATGGAAATTAACGCCGCAGCATCCCTAACCGTCCTGATCTCTTTTTTTTCAATAGTTATTTTTAACAATTTTCGTTAGAGCAATTTGTATGCACATTACTTCTATACTTGAAGACGCCTAATTCATTTCAGACCTGAATGTCTGCCTAAGTGTAAGGAGGTTTTTTTGTTTTTTTTTCTGCTCTCGGGGCAGTTAGAGCTACAATGCCGTGCAAAAGAACTAAAAAGGTGAAGCTTTATTTCTAAAAAAAATAAAAACATAAAGTTTTCTTTTTATCCATCCTCATTCGAAATAAAGTTGTATTATGAAAAAGTAAAGAAAAATAACTTTGAACTCAACGGTCGACGGTACCTAGTGCCTAGAACAAAAGAGCTGTCGCGGCAGGTTCTCTCGCATGGTTTCTCTCGAGGATCAGATATTCACAGCGCCTTGCGGTCTAAATGCGAAGCTGTCGGAGTAGGTTTGAACACACAATATAAAAATCGTAAGTAGTACACACATCTCTGCGTTCACTTGACCGACGCCTTATTTGTTTTCTCGTTCTTTTGAGGGAACAGTCACTCTACCGTGGGATCCGGGAAGCTCCGCCCTGATTACACGCTGGCAATCAGTCCCGCCGCCAAATGAACGCCATCACCGCGGTCACTGTCGATAGTCGATCCAAAAATAAGCGCCACGTAATGGCGTTCTTGTAAACACAGTAATGGACTTTCTTACGGTGGCCACGAGGCTGCTCGATCGACGACAGGCTCCGTACTTGTAGACCTTCGTGCCTGTTCGGAAATGCCTTTTCTTTCCTGCGCCTTCCTCTCTAAATGAAGGCGAATCTGAGCGCTTCGTCTCGCATAACGAACAAACTGCAAATGCCCTTGGACGCTATATTACATACATCTGTATACACCCAATTAATGACCTTTTTTAATGTTGTTTGTTAATGTTTGTGAATGACTGACACTGCGGACGACTGTTCAAGCCGCGCTCAACATCAAATGTTGTTGTAATTGAAGGTGTGCTCCACCATAGGCCTCGTCTATACTAACAAAGCCTGGCAGATCGCCACGAGACGCGGCCGCCGAAAGTGAAATGGTAGTGCGGCAGACAACGGATGAGAGGAGAGGCATGTAACGGGCGCCCCGCTGCGGCGAGACGCCGAAACACACTTCTCCCGAGCGATGGAACGTCCGTTCGTGCTCCTCGCGTTCTTCGCGCTACCACTTCTTTTCTCGTCCGGTTTGAAAACCATGTTTCGGGTCCTCGCCGCTGCAGAAGCTGTGCGCTGAATACGAGAAATGCTCTCTGCTACCAGATCCTCGCGCTCCAAATCTGCGACCGGGCACTCTATGGCTCCGTCGCCGAACTGCCAGGCTTTGGGAGTATGGAGGAGGCTATGGCTCCACAATATTATAAAATTACAAAAATAATAAAGAAAACACAGACAAAAAGATTTATTGGCTGTTATATAAGCTGTGGGATCTAAGAAGCATCGTTTTAAATCTAATTGGCAACATACAAAGTTCGCACACGCGTGAATGTGCAACGAAAAATAATTCTTATGCAGCATCGTTCATATGTACAGCTTGATAAATGTCACGTCAGTCGAATACGTCGGCAAGCTGCAAGAAAAGTTTATTACTCAATAATGCAAATCGAACGACGTCACGTACATGAAACATGTGGAAAGAACATTTCGGTTCGCTCTCGAAATATTACGTTTTTGTTTGTTTGTTTCTCATGTGCAGTCGTCCCATCACTGAGCTGATTAAATGTAGTTATATAAGCCTGTGCGGCCCCACTCTAATGATGGTTTACGAACAGGTTCGCCTTTCACTTCTCGGTGAGAGCAGCTGCGGAGACGATGATTCCTCGAACGCGAGCTAGATGCACCCTGAATGATAGATGCGAAGGTCATTGGAGGCGGATATTGAGAAGATTATCATGCTTTGATTGTGCGCGTCAAACGTTTTCTACATTTGACTTAAACCGAAACCCTAGTAGCAATAGCGAAATTCGCTTGCCCTTGATGTGAAGAAATAATAATAATAATAAAGAAGTCTGACTTCATAACTGCGCGGCCGCGCGCGAAGCGTTCCATATGAAAATCTCGCCCTCCGCCACCAGGCCAGCTATGTCGTTCTTAACTCTGTAGAATGTACTGGACGATAAATGTCATGAGATAAGGCAACTGAATGCTCTCTGAAAAAACATATTCTACCTCTAGCAGAAACAACTCGCTCTCACTGAATGTGGTGCGTCAGTTGGTTGAAGGTAGGAGCCACTAGAAAAGTTACGCTTCAAATTAACGACGCTTCGGCTATCTTTTGGGCTAAAATTATTGTTGCCAGTTATTTTGGAATTTTATCTGAAATCGTGAGAAACGGTTTTTTGTGTCTTTCAGAAAAAGTTAAAACACTCCTCGACAAAAAAAAAAAAAAAGAAAAACGATATCGTCTGGTCTTCTTGACACAGCACCTGGGCCCGTTTGCTCGAAGCGCTAACCGCGACTAAAGTTAGCCGCAGTACCTAGAGAGGGATTTTGAAATCACGTGACTGGCTCGGTAGGGATGCGGGGAAACATGGCGGTACCCCGGTGAGTGAGCGCCGCTCGCTTTGGAACTAATATGTCGTTGTAGCTGCAATATCGGGCGCGTTAGTCAGCAACGAATGGTGCAGGAGGCTTTCGCTTTGCCTTACCTCACTTAAACCGCAAAGCACGAGCAATGACCTCGCCGCGTTTTTTTAGAATAGTCTTTCGATTCTGGCCAATACACGGCCGATTGAGTCAAGGCAATCCGCTCTCCAAAGACGTCGCCATGCCGACAATTATCGCGTTCATTTAGGCTTAGGAATGGCCAGAATCGAAAGACTACCTAAAAAATCAGCAGAACCCATCCTTTGGGAATGATTATCTACGTTAATGCGAATAGCATCAAACGGTGCGGAGTTATGCGTTCGTCAGGTGGCCGGCACACTCTAGATACGCCAGCCCACTCTTGAGGCGATTCTAAATTTGTTGACACTTTCACAGCCCTGCGCACGATCTCCGCAGCCCAGCACGTGCGTTTGTGTCACTTTGGAAGGCGAGCAAAGCACGCGCCATACGCACAAACACTCAAAATGGTACCGACCAGACTTTCTGGCGTCTCAGCAGTCTCAGTAACGGTACTCTAAACGGTAAGTCTATATCTTTACCATAGGACGCTTTATGCCGCTTCGGCACGCGCGTTCGATGCAAAGCCTCATTCACGCATATGAGCTTAGCGGCCGTAATCATTCTCTACTAGAGCGGAAGTGAGCCAACGACGTGCCGCGCGCACCGTAGCGATATCAGCAGCTGTCACAGCGCTGTCTCCTCTGATAAGATATAAGCAACCGTTTAGAATAAGCGTTGGATGACTGTCTGCTTACTTGTGGTTAGCACATCGCCTGGCCGATTGAGGGTCAACGGTTCGAATCCCAGCCGGGCGTCTTTTTCATTTATTTACGACCCGCGGCGTAAGAGTTGCATAGCCAGACAGATAGATCGATAGATTCATTTAGACGTAAGGGAATGGCCAAATGAATGACTATCGCATTAAAATGCGGCGAGGTCATTGCTCGTGCTTTGCGATTTAAGTAAGGTGAGGCGAAAGCGAACTTCTGCACCATTCGTTGCTGACTAACGTGCCCGATATTGCAGCTACAACGACATATTCGTTCCAAAGCGAGCGGCGCTCACTCGCTAGGGCACCGCCATGTTTCCCCGCATCCCTACCGAGCCAGTCACGTGATTTCAAAATCCCTCTCCTAGGTACTGCGGCTAACTTTAGCCGCGGTTAGCGCTTCGAGCAAACTGGCCCTGAAGCTCAGGAAGTCGGATATTTTTTATTGTAACGATCGCCAGTTGGGACCGCTCTGCAGTAGGCACCGAAATGGGGACGCACACGGGAAAATCGTCGAGTGGAGTGCCGGCACTCTAGGCGTAGCTATATATTTAGTAACTCTAATTGATGGCAGACAGCCGGCGCTCCGGAGGTTAGAGAACACTCATAGCTTTTGCTTTGACACGATGCCACCTCCCATTCCTTAGGGGGATATTTTGCCGTTGATTAAGGAGAATTCTTTGAAACGTACTCCTGAATTGATTAGTTTTATCTTAACAAAAAGAAACTCCACAAAACTTTTTGTTTCTTTGCTCACACGCATTGAAACTAACCATGCTCTCTAAAAGAATTAATGTATATTTCTAACTAATCTAAGAAGTGCATTTTTATATTTTTTTCTTGACATATCGTGGCCCTAGGTCTGTGGTAAACTTGTAGGTTATATTGTGTGACTCTCGCTCTATACAATTTCTTTAAGGTTATTCATAGCTATTTATCCAGCCATTTTAAACTAGTTCCAACACGCGAGAATCAGCACGTAGGTAGAATTGGACGTCGTGTTTGGTAACATAAGTTTCAGAGCCATAACATTCGTCGCAGTAGAACGTTCATATAGCCGTATCGAGGGGGAAAAATTCACCAAACCAATATTAGCAAGTATACATAGCAACAAAAAAATAAAAAAAAACAATGGAGCTTCGCTTTGATGTTGCTTTGCAGCAATGCTCAGCTGCTTAAGCAGAAGCCGCACCAGCCGCTCCTGGAGATTTTATTAAATTCAGTAGTTATCCTCGTCTATACTGACGTAGAGGGATGAGGTGAGCCAGAAAGTCTACACTTGCTGGCCTGTCCAAGCCCACACATTACTTTTTTTTTCTTCCTTTTTTTAGGGAAAAAAATGAACGGACGATTATATGAATCAAAAACATACCTGTGCAATAACACAAAACAAACAAACGCAAGTTCACTGAAGTAAAAATGATATCAAATAGTGCAACCTTTTTTGTACAGTGTTTAGCTTGTTTATACACTACAGAAGTGGCTCCGCTCAGAAAAAAACAAAAAAAAACTACCGAGTAATTTTTATAGTGCCGCATATAAGGCGGAGCTTTGCTTTTGTGGGCGCCAACCTTTAAACTGAAAGGAGGCCGAAACTACAGGGTGTCACAAAAAAAAAAAAATTTACGCGTTTTTTTTTCGGAAAAATAAATTAGACATTTGCCGAACGCTCATTCTTCGCTCAAACGTAGCCCTAGTGGTCACAACCAGACGCCATAGTTTCAGCCCGATCGGATACGTTATTCAAAAGTTATAAGTGATTTTCTGAAAATTTCAATGGAAAAATGGCGGCCGACGGAGTTTTCGAATACATGCGGCTCTATGGCACCAGAAACCGAAAACAAGTAAAAATGGGCTCCATTTTCCCATTGAAATTTTCAGAAAATCACTTATAACTTTTGAGTAAGGTATCGGATCGGGCTGAAACTTAGGCATCTGGTTGTGACCTCTAGCGCTACTTTTGGGCGGAGAATGAGCGTTAGGCGATGCCTAGTTTATTTTTGCGGTGATAAAAAACATTGTAAATTTGTTTTTGTGACACCATGTATCTGTTTTCTTTATTTAATAACTGTGTACTGTGTTTGTTTAAACTGCGGATAAGTTAGTCATTCCCAACTGGTGCCTGTTGTCTCCGCTGTAGATGACAAATTTCGCCAGTGCATTACGACTGCTTTAGGGGTTCACTGGACGTCATATTTGAGGTCGATGTTTAGAGCGCATGCTCAGAAAGACGCTCACATTACTATGCTGCTAAGACCGGTAATCTTGATGGTGCGGAATGCACGTTGCTGAAAAAACAGTGGAGAGATCGCTGTCAGTAGGCGCTCAGCAGTCGCGCACACTAGAGTTCCTGTCTAGGCTCCCTACGGGAGCCAGAGTTGCGCGTTCACCCCGGAGCGCCGACTTTCCTGCACGGCATGCGGAGTCTGCTCCTCACGTGACTGAATTCGGCGAATAGCGGAGCCGCGCGTTCGAGGCGCGCGGCGCGAACAAAGCAGGGGAACGTACGCCGGGGCTAACGCGACGTCTTCTTTCCTGCACGACACTTGATCCGGCTCCTCACGTGATCGGATCTCGGCGAATAGCGGCGTGGCGGCACGTGGAAAACAGACGCTCAACTCTGGCTCCCGTAGGGAGCCTATACGAGTAACTCACTGCGCACGCCATATTTGGGTCACTGTTTACGAGCGCATGCTCAAGAACGAGCTCCCATTGATAGGCTGTCAAGACCGCCAATCTTGATGCGTGCATCGTGCACTGCAAAGTAACTGTGGAAGCTAGCCATCAGCACGCGCTCGCAGTATCGCACTACGGATATGGCCGCCAGTGAATACACCCTAACAGTGAACCGATAGCGCACACTATACTCCGTTTCACCTTATGTTGTACCGCAGAGAAGGCTAGAAGCGCGAGCTCATAGCGTTGGCAGCTGCTCTTAATTCACGAGAGCGTGTGCCGGCGAGATGTGCCCCAGAGCAAGGAGCTCGCGGTTGTAGCCTTTCCTGCGGTACATCATAAGATGAAACAGAGTATAGGGTGCCTACATGTCTGTCTGTCTCAGGGTGAAGACATCCATTGTTGCCCTGAATGTGCCAACGCGTGACGCTCTCGCGCACTCGGTGCGTGACTTGGGCGGTAAAATGGCGTCTATGCATTAGCCAAAAGCTACGCGCTCGAGCTGAGTGACACCGGATTGCGCGCACTTCAAAATGCATAAAAAAAACGATTCGGCGGAAAACTGGCTGAGATGTCACCACTCAAGCAAAAGCGCGAGTGTGTATGAAGGCACTCTAGGGCACACAGCTATGGCCGCCAGTGAATAATTCCTATACTTTATTTTACCTTACGATGAACCGCAGGAAAGGCTACAAGCGCGAGCTTGTTGCTCTAGGGCACATCCCGGCGGCGGTAGAAGCTCTCGTCCATCAAGGGCAGCTGCCAACGCTATGAGCTCGAGCTTCTTGTCTTCGCTGCACATAGTATCCTGCAAGGTGGAACGGAGTTGGGGAGTCTTGCGTCTCCTTTTCCGCGACACCAGAAAAATGGTACCTCTCTCTACCGAGCGCCGTTACTCTCTCTAGGAATTCGAAGACGGAGCCTTTCCGCAGCTCTTAATGTTGCAGCAACTACAGTCGTTCACCAAAACGTTTTACAAAATGAAAATGATTATCGAACGTGTGATTAAATTTTCCTCGGTTAAGCAATTTCCGATTAAGTCGTTCAAAGAAAATTTAAAAAAGTTGTCTGAAGTGTTTTTTTTTATTATTTCTTTTGTTCTCGGGTAAGACCTTATACGTACAACTTCGTTCCTCACTTTATGACATTTCACAGTTAGTGCTGGGCTTGGTATCAACTAGTAAAAATATTGCCGTCGTCATACTCTCATGAACCGAAATCCCGAGTTTTAATATCTCCGCATACCCAATGCGAATCTCAGCATGAACAGCTAAAGTTTCTCCAAGTGCTGCGGAGCTAATATTTGCTACGGGATGTTCCGCGTATGTTTCTCGTGAATCAAGCAAACTGAAAAGCGTCGTACTAGTAAGAGGAAAGAAACATTTAGACACAAGTTAAGCTATAAAGAGTCTAAATCATCACATGCAAAAAGAAAACTAGTTGAAATTTAACATTTTATAAATACACTCTAGTTTATAGTATTAAACTGCCATGAATTGCAAACCTTATTCGACGTCGGATCAACGTAGGCTATGCGCCCCTCGAACTACAGAATATACAACCCATTGTTTCCGTTCGGAAGGATTCTGTTTTATGCGTACCCGATCGTTCTACGCGTGATTATACTACTCACTCATTCATACATTGATTGATTGCCGTGGTTCTCGGTCCATATAAAACGAAGCCCCCTCTTTCCTCCACCGTGCTCGTTATTAAATCATTGGGGAAATTTTATTAAGAAAAACGCTGACGCGGTCCTTTTCTTGAGACCCACACAAAGGCGAACAAATTTGTGAGGACGGAGAGGAAGGTTGAGAAAGAGACCCACCGCCGCGGAAGGAGTCTCGGTCGTTTCGCAGCGACGGGGCGCTATTAGGTTATGCACGCAAAATTGCTACGCGCAGTAAATCCCCCACCGCTTGCTCGTATTTTTCCGCTACGTCGATGCGGGGCGCTTCTGGGCATCAACATTTTTTCATGTGCGTGTGGACATTTTCGTGCGTGCGCTGGCGTGTGCGCGCGCGCGAGACGACTCGTGGATGACACTTTGTTGCGCTAAACACTTCTTACGTGATCTCTAGGCCGCTGAAAATCCCCGACGTTCTAGGATAATTAGATCGTCGTCTTCAGTACCAAATATTGTGTGGCGCCAATCAGTGGCGTCACAAGGGGGGCGGGGGGGGCGGCGCCCGGGCGCACCGCTCGGGGGTGTCACGGCGGGCCAGGAGAGCGAGGGGGGGGGGGGCGGGGCGGGCGGCGCGGGGAGTCGCGGCTGGCTAGCCGAGGGGGGGGGGGGGGTCTCGCGGTGGGCTACGCGAAAGCGGGGGGGGGTGTCGGGGCAGGCTACCGCCCCGGGTGCCGCTGACCCTCGTGACGCCACTGGCGCCAATCATTTATATTAACTTTACTTTTTTTAATTTAAATTTGGTTCGAAAGACCGCAGAAAACAAATTCTATATTTGAGACCTTGTATACCTTTACAGGGTTACCCAAGGTGTAAGATGTATCTTTCACTTGATTGTACATTCGGCATACTGCTATGTTACTAGAATAAAGCAGTTGTCTGGTTTCAAATTATATGTTAGCATTTTGTATTACATTGCGAAATGCACATTCGCTATTTTAAATTGATTTTTTTTAAATCTTATTAACGCTTGATGTCTTTTTATACTCTGCACCACTACAACACGATCAAGGCTGACTTTATTCACTGTTTATACGTGGTTTTGTTCTGCTATCGTTTCATATGCGTCATGCGTATTCGCACCTCCAACGCCCTGTAGACCGCGGGGCGGTAGTGCCAAGATGGCGGAAGAGACTGGGATAGCTCCTCCAAGATTTGCCGTGCGCTTGCTATCTGACGCTGATCAGTATGCTAAAATTAATTTATTTGGCTACAAAAACGAAGCAGTCAGGGCAGGAGCATATCACGGGTTACGGAGATGTTGACGTTCGTGAAGAAAAAATGAGAATGTTGGTCTTTAAAAGTTGCGAAACGGAACACAACAATTCCTAGTTGTTGTTTTTTGTTAAAACTGCGTAATGGATGAACTGTTAGGGCTGGGGGATGGACAAGCTGGAGACCGGGTTTCGTCGATATGAATGACCATGTTTAATGAGACACGATTAGATAATGGTAGCTTTGGTCAGTCCCATTCCGTCTCCGCCGCGCGTGTCCGCGGGTCCCTTTATATAGACGCGGTGGCACGTGACAATATTGCGTCACCGGCGGGATCCTGGTGTGATTGGTGGCGACTGTTGGTTTCGATGAACATGAGGTCCAACCGCCTCTGTCATTGGCCCGGAGGTTTACGTCGTCGCAGCAGCAGCTTCTCTCGATGTTAAAAGACGAGGAAGACGAGGACCCATTGACGTCGGTAACTTCGGCAGCTGTTCGAAAGCCTTGGTTCTCAGTCTTCGAGAGGGTCGCTGTCGAGCGATGGTGTTGCGTACCGTCCCTGTAATGCCCGAGTCACACTAGAGCGACGAACAGAAACAAACGACAGCGACAAGCCTCAAACCAGAGTCTGTCGCGATTTGAGAGGCTTTGTAGAGTAAAGGAGGCTGTACTCAAACACGAGCATCATGCACGCGAAGGTATCTCTGGCAGGCTTGCAATCGCTCGTGCTTACTTCACGAGCACCGAACGATTGAGGGCCTGCCAAAGGCACCATCGCGAGCGTGCTGCACGTCTTTGAGGCTTGTCGCTGTCGTTTGTTTCTGTTGGTCGCTCGAGTGAAACTCGGGCATAAGTGCGCCGTGATTCAAGCACGGCATCGTCGGGGTAAAGACATAACAAACACACCGACCAGAACCTTGCGGTAACAGCAGCCTCAAGGTCGTCGATATTCCCTGCCACAGCCTCCGCCGCCGTCCCCGCTCCTCTGGTTCTCCTTTCGTCCGCGAGACGGCGAGCGGCGAGTTGGAGTTGCGAATAGACGACGTAGATAGAATGAAGTATGACATCGAGGCAAAAGAAAGAATAGTAGGAGAAGAAAATGAGAGGATCCTTGTTTGTTTGTTTGCTTCTTTGTTTGTTTTGATTTTTTTTAACGGCAGCTAAACGAAAAAAAGAGACAGGTAATATGTTTCTCTTTCACGGAAACGATACGCCTAAATTCAGCATGTCGAAACAACCTATAGAAAATAATGCACACACCACTCAGAACTGGTTTTTGGTAGTGTAATAGCGTTGCAACAAACGTCTAGTCAAGAGCAATACGTCTAAGCAAACAGACTGATAGTTGTCGCTACAAAGCCCGTACTGCGACAACCCCGATACAGTTAAGCCTTGGAGGGCCTCGCGATGTGTTTTAGGATTGCCTCCTCAAATGCCCGACGCCCCAACACCCCGATACAATAAAACAAAAACAAAAGATCCATGCGACTAGGTTGTCAGATTCGTGGTGACTGTCTCAACCCATCTCCAGATAAGACGTTTCTGTCTTTTTCCTTTTTCTCGGTTTAATTCAATTTGTCTGCCAGGCCGTCTTGTCACTCCGATAACTTGCGTTACAAATTGCATTGGATAAAAACGTGTACCCATGGTTACAGAGGCGCGCAGTAAAAATGTGAGCAATGCGTCCCGAGCTCCTTCATCCCGAGTCAGTTTCAGGAGCCTATATACATGGTGAAAAACAGCGCTCAAAGAGACAGGACAAAGGATTGAACACAAGACACACATGTGCTGACTCACAACTAAAGAATAATAAAAAGAAACGAAGAGCAACTAGGCAGCGAAATCGACAAAAAGAAAGAAAAAAATAAAGGAAAATATAAAGAGAAGAAAATTTAGTACAAGGAGCGCGAATTTTAACTGGTAGTTCAGAAGTGGCCTCCAAGCTTTCCCTTCAACCTTTAATCGTTGAATGTAAAAACGCAAGTTCCTCTTCAGATAGTTCTACAGATGGCTGGCTGACACATTGGTTTCCTAACCTGGAAATGGTGAAAACTTCCGAAACTTCTCTGGCGAGCTTATTTCGATAGTGCCCAATAATTGTGGTGCCAGGAACTGCAGCAAAGCGGCAAACGTCCCAACCCCCCCCCCCAAACCGATTCCTTGTGGACTTTTATATTTATACTATGCTCTGAAATCTTATCATTACGACACCGTACAGTTCGTCCCACGTGTGATCTACCACAAGAAAGGGGAATGCTATACATCACACCTATTGTGCAAGGACAAAGAGGCAAGCATGTTTTTTTTCTGACAGTTATGTTTTGGTAGCTTCGCCACTTTTGAGCGGACTTGACAACAAATTTGTGACACCTTTTGAGGAGCAGAAAATACCTATTGAGGATGTTTTAAAGGCTTATAATTTTTTTAATTTAGTTTAAGTTATGTTTTAAATTTTGCATAATTTTAAACTGGTCCAGGTTACCTTGCTCAGGAGTGCTCCTTCTTCATATCGTGCGAATATTTTTTTTGTCACTTGATTACGATTTTTAGAGAAAGTCCACTTAATCAACCTTCTTTCGAGCTGAGGAGGGACTTCATCTCGTTGCTTTGTTTACCTTCGGACGGAAGAACCTCTCTTGTAGCAACAGACCGCTTGAGCTCTTCGGTATATATTTACTTTTCGATATTTATTTTATTTAGCATCGGGGATTTAAAAAAAAAATTAGATACATATTATATTTTTTGGGACTTTATTGCTTTCTATTATATTCGAAACTATGTGTCTTTTTTATAAAATAAATAATCAAAAATTACTTCGAACTTTGTTTTCTAACTAAAATGTTTGCTAAAGCCTGCCAAGATGGCAAACTTTTAAATGTTTTTTTTCCTTCGAGGGCTCACTTGACGGCTTTATACTCCAACCACCACGCGAGGAGATATTCTTTATTAGAGATGGAAATGGGTGAGAGGCTATTCAACATATTCTCATTCTTGACCTTTGACACCGTTTCAAGATTTGTGAACCTATCGGTTCAGAAAATCTTGAAATATTGTTTTGACTTTTTTTCACACAAAAGCAAACACTGTTTTCAAGAAGTAAAGTCATTAAATGAATTGGATTTTTTATGTGAAATAATTCTTTGAACATGTTATCGTTAAACACAACAAAGCATAGTCAAATGCCCTGTATATAATTTATTATCACTTTATTTTTACAAAGTGGTTTCAGTTTCCTGTTTATAATAATGATAATCTTTATTTTGGGTGCCCAAAAACAACCACATCGGCCTTCCTTTTGACGCTCCAACACAAACAACAAAATCAGCAAAGAAACAAAAAAGCCTAAACACGCTTAAAGTTAAGAGACAAATGTGAGATTATCCAAATGGCGACGGTACATTGTGAGAGCTGCAGATATATCAAGGTGGGGTGGAGCGATGGCGGCAGTTCACGGTGAAATTTAAAAAAAAAATACATCAAGGAATGAACTTATTTCGCTCAAAAGAACAACAACAAAAACCTGTTCTGGGCAATCTACGCCGCCACCTCGCAGACGATGCGCGCGTAGAGAAAAGTGCTGCCGACAGGTGGCGTATGCCACGTCGAGGGATCGCCGGCCGATTCCGGTGCAAACGGCGCTCCCTCGACGTGGCGTGCGCCATCTGTCGGCAGCGCTTCTCTCTACGCGTGCATCGTTTGTGTGTGTGTGTGCGTGTGTGCGCGTGTGTGGGTTTGTGTTTGTGTTTATGTGTGTGTGTATGTGCGCGCGCGTGTGTGCGTGCGCGTGCGCGCGTTTTGCGGTTTACTATTTTTACATCTGACAGCGTGTTGTTAGAGCACATAAAATATCTCGAGGAAATAAGTGTCCCATTAGACAGATTCTTATTATATACATTTATTCTTTACTTTTTTTCTAATTCAGCCGGCGTACAGTTGAAGTGCATGAGATATGGGGTAAGTTGGAACATTTAGGTTCCAGCTGTCTAAGTTGAGCTCTATTAAAAACTAAATATTAAAAGAACGTACATAGATAAAGGTATAAATTTTGCACCCATATTATGGCGTAGATGAATCAAGTCTTTTTAATTTGGCATCACTGTCGTGGTCGTACATAAATGTTCAAAACATCCTGGGCCACACAAGAAGGAAACAGCATAGTTAATAGTTGGTATTTTAAGATGGTGCGCAGCTTATTCGAAACAGGTTTGCTGGTGTAAAATGAACAGAGTGTGAGTTGCAAGCCAATGCAACCTGTTGGTCCTTTGAACGCTCACTAAACAAAATATCTAGTGACGAATTTTATGGCAGTTTGTATATTGGGATCTTCCGACTCGTGGCGGTTAAATCACGAAACCGTGACGCAATGACCTAGCAAAACTTCGTCATAAACTCAAATCGGGGCGAGTCGTTTTTTAATACAGTGCCGTCACACTTACTTATCATTCCATAAGTTCCCTGTAGGTATATAGAACGCGTCTTGTTTAAAAGTCAGGGGTAATGGCCGAGTTGCACTAGAGCGACAATTAAAACATCCAACAGCGACAGGCTTCGAGCACATGCAGCAATCACGCTAAGGTATCTAAAGGTTGCCTAAAGGTGGTATTCACTAGACGCAATATTTGAGGTGACTACTCACGGCGCATGCTCGACAATCTTGATAGTGTGCAATCTGCATACCAGGAAGGTCTCTTTAGCCTCTTTAGCCATGGGACCTTTATGGCCGGCGGCGAATCGGTTCACGATCCTTTGCGCGTGGCATATGCTCGCGTCCGAAGAGTGCGGGTTGATTCGCCCATTACAAGGAGACCTGCGTTAAAGGCATGGTGTAAGATAATACTCTTCAGGTGAGGACAGCGCGCTCCTCGCGCAGTGCAGATAAAGTTCGCTTTTCACTCTCTCTCTTTCTCTCTCTCACTATGGTTTCAAGCGGCGCCGGCAGATGACTCGTCGACCCGTGGGCACGGCAAAGACGGCTCGTGCCGCCTCATGCTCCACACGCGCAGAGCTCCAGCGAGGTTGTCGCTCGTGCCGAGAGACCACGGTGTACCGGGGTGTCATGGCAACGAGATTAGTTTTTTCGCTCTCACACAGTTTCGCCGCTTCGCCGCCGGCGACACTGTCAGGCCGCGGAAAAATGCTGCCTTTCGGATGCTCGTTGAACGAACACTATCTGATTCCTCGCGCCGCGCGTTCAGCCCCGCCGTGTCCTCACTTAAAGAGTATATCTTACACCGTGGTTAAAGGTAACTTTACGCTGCCAGTATGAATGGGGTATTTGAAGCATCGTGGAAGCCTGCCGTCAGCACGTGCTCAGCAGCAGCGAGCTCAGCTATGGTCGCCAGTGAATACCATTTATAGACCTTTCCAGGAAAAGGGCTTCTGGCCAGTTTCATTTTCAGCGTTCGTGCGAATGGCGCGTGATTTGCTCGCTCTACGAAGCGAGGAACATGAGCGTGCTGGGCTGAGGAGATCGCACGCTGGGCTGAGGCCTTGTATATATTGGAATGGTGTATAGAGAGTATTCACTGGGCGGCCATAGCTGTGTGCATGACTGCTGACCGCGTGCTGCTTCCACAATTCTCCTGCAAAGTGCATGCCGCGCCATCAAGATTACTGGTCTTAGCAGCCTAGTAATGGGAGCTCGTTCTGATCATGCGCTCTAAACATCGCCCTCACATATGGCGTCCAGCGAATACCCCTTATAGTTTAACTCACTAGTTGCGCGCACTACAGTCAAAGCATGGGGCAAGAGGGAGAAGAACGCCGTTTTGGCGTGAATTTTGAGCAACGAACTGACCTCCGAAGTGATGAAAAGAGACCTGGGGGTACACAAAAGAGAGTCCGCGTAAGAGGAGGATTTCTCCTTCCCCTCCTTCCCAACTGCTCTGGTTACGCTTTCACCCCTGTACCCTTGGTAACGCTGCGCGTAGTTATAGTCAATGACTGGCTAAGAGTAGAGTGGAAGCTCTGCTAAAGTGAAGAAAGGAGGAGGAGCTTCCCCTCAAGTCCTAACCTGTCACGTCACTGACTATAGTGAGATCTTGCAGTCTCTCAGTGCTGGGGAAGTAAGCACGAGTGATTGCAAGCCTGTCAAAAATAGCTTCGCGTGCACGTTGCTCGTGCTTGAGGATTGTATGTGTCGGTTGTTTGTGTATCTATAGACGCTTTACAGCAGCTGTGCATGGGCGCCGCCATAACCGACCTTCAGTTTTTGTTTCCTCTTATTCCGTTCGCTGCACTTCACTCTTACCACAGCAGGGCAGGTTAGTGCCACTTGAGGGGCTACTACGTCCTTCTCCCCAGCATAGGCCTGTGTGGAGGCTCGGAAACGTCCGTTTCAGTGGCTTGGCATCTCGGTAAGACAAGAGAAGGTCGGCTATGGCGGCTCAATCTGGCGCGTGTGTAAAGCGTCTATACTCTGTTTCATACTTAGTGTGCAACGCTGTCAAAGCTACTGGCGCGATCGCGTGGCTTCAGCTATGGTTTTGTTTGCGCGAGAACGCGTGCAAATGATCAACGAGATGAAGCCCCATGCTCGCGCCAGTAGCTTTGACAGCGTTGCACACTAAGTATGAAACAGAGTATAGTCCGACTCACTACAATCTGCTGCAGTGAGTGGAAATAGGGCATCGCACAATGTTTCTCGCGTAGCTCATGATGACCGCATGAGCGCTCCGCCGACGTTTGCTCCGTAGGTGATATCTCCTACAATGGAACTTTTTCCGCATAAAGACTGCACCTAGTGGCAGATATCCAAACTTATGTTTAAGGGAACCTGTCATCCCCGTGTCTGAAAGAAAGCTCAAAAGTTCCAAATAGATAAATAAAGCCATAGCGTTCGAGCGGGTGGGGAACGCGAAGTTCATGTCTCATGCGATCGCACACCTCAGCTTTGTCCCCCGCTCTTTCACATCTCCCCATTTCTTCCGCAGCATATGGTTGTTCTCCTTTCCCTCGCCTCCTGCACTCTATCGCACCATATATGCGAGCGTGGTTGCTGCCGTGGGACAACATTTGAGACTTGCTTCTCTGGCGTGTGCTGTTGGCGCAGTGCATCAGAATGGTTGAGCGGCACGCAGATGTTTACGCGCTTCCTATGCGAATGTATAGCATACAAGATTTCAGAGACTGAGGCAGTTCACAGGCTGAAATTGGTATATGGCACAATGGAATGCCCTCCTGATTGGGGACCAATTCTTGAAGTTCTAAAGAATGTGAAGGTTTCTATACTTCGTTTCAACTCAAGTCCAGATGCTGCCGACGCTACGAGGTAATAGGATCAAATCAAGCAGCGTCTAAAGCGCAAGTCACTGGGTTTTTTATGTTTATGATTGGTTCAGCGATAACATAACAGGTACGCAAACAATGACAAATACCATGATGGTGCGCATTTGAAGCTGTCTGATTGGTACCATCAGCTCGCAGCGCCGGCTGCGTCTGGACTTAAGTGAAACGAAGTATAAAAGACATGCCCGTGCACCGGTCATCGTACACGGGATTTTTGACAATCTGTCAGTTTTTTCTGACAAAATGTTAAATATTCTTTATAAATATATTCTCTTGACAAAACGGTCAACACAGAAGCAAAAAGTTGAGGCTCCAATCTACGCTGTGAAGGTGGTTAAACAGCGAAGCTGTGGGATCACCTGCAACAATTGCCCACTGCACTATAGACCATTTTTATGGCAAACGCCACCAGGTGGATCTCCAGTCTTTGACGTCCCAGAGAACTTCCGGTTTATAAAAAGAACGAACAAAGGCCACCTTAACACCGCTGTTTGAAATGTAGATGAAACGTTTAACCACCAATTCTCCAGGTTAACGTCAAAAAAACGAAGGAGTGCGAGATTTGTTTAATGTTCCCAGTATTCTTGTAAAGCAACTTACCTCCTCCAAGATGTGATATTTGGCAGCCGAAGGCCCTCGGTAAATCTCCAACTTCGTTGTCCATGAAGCATTTATGCTTTCTAGCACTGGTGACATAAGCAAGCTCAACAGGCTTGCAAAGACGGTGCGACCAGAAGTCGCTTGGGACGCAAGCGGCAGTTGATGTTTGTAAACAGTAAAAGGGTTTACAACAAATGATTGACGAAAGAAAAGTAAATGCACTGTACCAAAACTAGTTTTTATATATGAAAGGCTAGTGACGTCACTCCCCACGTCGCAAGCTACCGTCGCCGCTGCAGCTTGCGCAACAGTAATCTGTTCCGAGAAACGTATGCGGTGAGCGCTACGTGCTTCGCATTGTTATCAGGAGCGCCTTATCATCAATTATCTGGTTCGGATGCTTGTTTTGTGCTTGTTCTTTATTGAAACGAATGCCGTGCTCTATGTTGTATGTGTGATATGAACTTTTCGGCTCAATCACTATAGTTTTTCTTTTCTTTTTTTCGTGAGGATGCCGACAGAAGAAAAAAACGACCTGCGAGTTATACAGGGTGTTTCAGAGAACTCAGGCCAAATCGCTCCTGCGAAAACTACTCATTGCAACGAAAGAAGCTTGTGTCGTTTTGGTCCTGGGCCAGGGGCCCATTTAGGAAAAATTATTCAAGTTCGGGATAATTAAGTTGTTAATTATTTTTGCGTAATTAACTTTTTTAATATTGTGTTGAAGGGCATGGTTTTAATTAAAAAATTGCTCAGCATCGTCGAAAAACACTAAATCAACAAATTGCAGAACGATAGAAGGCACGCGAAGCATTTTACGGCTTTCTGAAAAACCGCACAAATTCGACCGGTTTTTAAGTTTCGGTTTGCTATCGGAGCGCACCTCGACCCCGGCGCCACCGCGCCCCGTGGAGAGATAGTGCAACCAACCTCTGCTGCGCTGTCATCGCGCGACGCAGCAGAGGCTGGTTGCACTATCTCTCCACGGGGCGAGGTGCCGCCGAGGCCGAGATGCGCTTCGATATCAAACCGAAACTTAAAAATCCATTGAAGATGTGCGGTTTTTCAGAAAGCTGTAAAATGCTTCGCGTGCCTTCTATCGTTCTGCAATTTGCTGATTTAGTGTTTTTCGACAATGCTGAGCAATTTTCTAATTCAAACTATGCACTTAAAGAGAATATTAAAAAAGTTAATTACGCAAAAATAATTGACAACTTAATTATCTCGGACTTTAATAATTTTCCTGAATGGGTTCGTGGCCCAGGATCAAAATGACACAAGCCTTTTCTGTTGCGATGAGTAGTTTTGGCAGGAGCGATTTGGCCTGAGTTCTCTGAAACACCCTGTATACAGCTTCGCTGTAGAATTACGCTATAGGCGCGTACAGGTCAGCATGAAATTCACAACCGAAGGAACCCCAACTCAAAACTGTGCACTTCATTTTTTTTTATACTGACGACGCTTTTGGTGATACAGAAGGTGCGTTACAGGAAGCATTAAAAATGCGTAATTCTTACGGTGGGGGCGCAATTAAAATATTTTTAAATGCACCCACTAAGGCCATCCTGTTCACGCACACCACTACAGCCTCCAAAAATATGGAAGACCCATTCGCCTAGAGGTTTTGTGCGGCGGTAGTAAGCACACGTTGACCCTAGACATTATATGTTTAGAGCAAGAATACAACAAAAGTTAATTTATTTCCTCACCCCAAGCAATGTACGCCTGGCCGAAGAACATTCTGCACTGCCACTTAAAACTGCATTGTCGCATGGGTATTTTAATTTGTTAGAGAGAGTACAACGTTTTACAGAACTCCTCCAATGCAGCATAGTCGAAGCATTAAAACAAAATTTTAACTGCGTTTGTAAAACATTCTATTCCGTCGAAACGTCCGTCATCCAGATATTCCCCAACGCGAGCGGGTCGGCTCTGTTTAGATGGAAGTAGTGGAGCGTGTCAGTGTCCCGGACAGTTTTCCTTGGCCGTACGTGCTTCGTTTTGGGCGCCAAATCCGGTCGCTTTTTGCCTAAGCTTGGCCAACCGAACGGGCGCACGTGATGTCGCGGCAGGGTCTCTCATGCAACACAGCCTCTATAATGAAGCCCGGGGTCTACCGGTGACGTCAGGCGGACCCCGGTTCGCGGAAGGCCGCTGGTCCGGGCAGCCGGCCTTGTCTCGCTGCGCTCACGGGTCACGCTCCGCCGCCGTAGGATGCCCGCTCGCTGGGCCGTGGCGGCCGCCGCCCGACCCGCACGGGGACGCGAGAGTCGGTCACTCCGAACGGAGGGGTGACTCCAGATCCACTCGTTGGGTGGAGGTGAAAGAACGTGTCCTTGGGGATGTCGATCCAGGACGTTATCGTCTGGAGTTGTCGTTGCTTTGCTGCGTGCAGCTCTTATCTCCGACATCTCGGAGGCACAACCCACATGTTAAAAATTAAGGGGCTTTAATAATTATTGATAATAATGCCCATGGACGCATACATTCAGCTTGAGCGAACGCCCAGCCATGATGTAGTGTTCGCGTCCAATTCGTAAGAGGAATTTGCCTAGAGTATAAAGGGCCAAGAAAGAATTGTCTATTAATGCGTTCGCATCAGTGCCCCGGTACATGCGGTGACCTTGGACTGGCTCGGAGCACACGTATATGAAGTTTGCAACGTCCCCACGGGATGGCACCACAGCCCTTCTGAGTATGGAAACTGGCTAGGAAACACCTTCTGCAAGCGCCGACAGATGGCGGCAGGGTGCATATTGCGAGAGTCTTGGCGATAGGACGCATAGCAACGGAGGCCGCATTGGATTGGCTGGTTATAGCTTATAGGGAGCGACGCCCCGACGTAACATCTAACCTAGAAACAACAGATCGCCGTCGACGTCCCCCTTCGCCAATTTCGGCGCCGCGCAGTGGGGTTGGCGGGTGTATCGCTATGGCGCGTGATAACCCCACCCCCCTGTCGCCCACCCACCTGTCGCCGTTCGCGGCAACAGTCTGCAGGTGGCATCTCACGTTACAAGATATTAAGCTAGCCTTAGTGCCATTAACCTCACCGTTGTGCCGACCCGCACACGCCAGGCTTCCTTGCAGGCGCTTTTGCCGGCGGCCCAAGTGCGCCCTGGCCCCGCTGTCCTCCACTGCACCTCGGTTGCTCTTACCTCAGGCTGTCGCTCTCTATAGCCATCCAATTCTGTGCGGCCGCCTTCCTTCATGCACACGCTAAGTGACCTGATCTGCTGGCACCAGTGAGAAGAGGGGTTTCAGGAATATTCACCCTGCGGAAATTGCTGAGAGTCTGCACACACCATGCTTTGTAATGCATAACCGCTGCGCGAAATGCTAACGCATTTCTTCGAGAATCAGCCTAACGGCCGCAACGAATTCGGCCATTTTTTGTTTGGCTAAATAATTTTATAATTAGTCTTTGACGCTCATAACCTACTAAACGCGCATTCGTTTTTTCCCCGCAATAGCCGACACTGACAATCAGAATTAAGAAGAATAGGCAGCGTTTAGCCCCTCAACTCGCGAGCTGTAAAATTGGTCGCGCCATCTGGTGCCGATTTCATTCCTCCAGTAGCCACACATTGGTGTTGTGAATGCGCAGATTACTCCGAACATTGCTAGAGTCCGTCACCACAGCAATTACTGTTTCCGTTACGACGGAAATAGGTCTCAAACACTAAAGTTTCACGATACCAGCTGCCCCGCGTCGTGCAAATTTAGTGACCGCATCCATTACGCAAGAAAACGACGAGAGATGGCCCTACGTGGCATTGAACGAACGACGGTGTTGCATGACACGTTCTAGAGAGCCTCTATTACAGAGACTTTGCAACTGCTGGATCAGGGTCACGTGGTTTCCGGGCCGCACTTCGCAATACGAGCTGCAAGGAGGTGACGAAACCGTTGATCGCCTGAAAATGCCTTCGTCTTTACGTCTGCTTTCCTCCAAAGCGTAGAGCTTGCGTATTTGCGTCCAAACTCCGCGGGAGTCGTCTTCCATTAAATTTCAAACGTTCCCCAACGCTTTCTAATGTAGGCTTTCTGATACTTTAATCGTACTGGTGGCGCCGTTGTGCCGGTGGTTTGTTATCACCCCGAGAGCGCACAAACATGACGGGAGCCGGTTCCGTCAGGAAAATGGGGGTAGCGGCACCTGGTTGAGGCTGGAAGCCCATTGGTCGCAGGTCCACAGGTCGCAGAGCGCTCGTATTTAATGCATGATCCGCATTCGACTGTCGACCCTTCGAGTTTATCCCCGCAACTGCGCCAACATCATAATCCGTACGACTACGTCAATGAGCTTTGAGGAGGGAAGGTTGGAAGAAATGGTCCCCTACATTTTTTTCAAAGGAGGTTTTGGCAGACATTCTGGCTCAGCTGCCTTTCGTGTGAGTTGAGTTCGCTTGTGTCACACTCCCATGCGTCTGATTGCGCGAAGTGATTAAGATTGAATTCCAATGTTGTGCCATGACCATTTTCAACCGACAAGTTGAGTTGAAGTCGACCGACACTTAACAATCAACTTTTTTGTGCTGCCTTGTCGGGGCTAGTTTGGGTTCCTCACTGTTGAAATCCCGCACGGCTGTATTAGCGATGTGCGCGACCAAAAGCGTCGCTGCGGTCAGCTTTCCACGATTGGCCAAACCATGGGCATATGAGCATTGTCAGATTGTCAACTTTGACGGTGTTAGTTTCGGATTGCGATGGCTCCTAGCTTCCACTGTGCTTTTTAAACACGCCACCGAACTCGTCGTCGCACCTGATGGTAAGTAGCCAGGATAACAACTGGTGACGTCACGGCGAGGCAAATCCTAGTCGTGACGTCACGGATGGAAACCATAAGAGGGCGCCACCGAAACATCTCGGCGCTAATACGAAAGCGTGACTTCATCCTCGTCTCATCCAGGTGCGCTCGCGCCAGTAGCTTTTGACAGCGCGTCGGAAAACTACGTTAGTCTTAACTAAGCATACCTAGCTATTGGGGAGACTAATAAATATTTTCACCTCTTCCAGAGGACTTCACATCTCGGCAAACAACAAAAAAGAAATCATGTCTTTTTTATTTTAATAAAATAAATCGGAGTCGGGGACATGAGGTCCTTGTGATGCTCGAAATGAAGTTAGTGAACAAGTTATAACGTGGTCAAAGCACTGCTTAGACTGAAACACTTACGTCCCCACCGTACAAAATGAGGAACCGGTTTTTTGTTGTTATTTTTGTTGGAACGTGAGCAATGATAGCAGTGGTTACAGTTGCCGAGGTAAACGTCCATTTGAGCGGAACACACCGGAACCTTTTATACTGTGAGAGTTCGGCAGTCTCTTGACGATGTCGACTATCTAGTAATCTCGACTGGGTGTCTTCTGACGCATAATCAGTCATGTGTCCGTCTACCTAAAGATAACAAATCGTCATGGGTTATCACGCGTTCTACTTGTTCAAGCAGGCCACAGGCTCTGTCCATTGGTCAAACTCCCTCACTATAATCGGCCCTGTTACACACTTAAGAAACAAACAACTATAATTTGATATTATGCACTTCATTTCTTACGTTGTCTGTAATGTTAGGAGGTGCACGCAGTGCTCTGCAGCACGCTTTGTTCGCACAAGAACTCGGGCATCGAAAGCACGTTTTAAAGTCACGTGTTTCCACCTGCTCGTCCCATCTATGCAGCTTTTCTACAAGGGCACAGCCTTCTTGAATGTCACCTCTTCTGGCGCTGGAAAATATTCACGAAAAACCCTTGATTGGCACATATTCTTGTTTTTCCCAACCTATATTTTCTCCCACATTACAGGTTGAAATGTCGTATCATTTTTTTCGTCCCGCATACCAGATAAATGAATCCACGTAACTGAGCCCGAAAGGAAACAAAAAAACGTCTATAGGTTTTTAGTTTACTCGCATGCTTGAGTAAAATGCGAACGCTTGGGCGCGTGGCCGTGGACACATGCTGCACCTCCTGGAGGTCTCTGGAAGCTGATAGAACTGCGGGGTGGAAAGTAGGGCTTTGCGAGGGTGCTGTGCGTCCCACTCCGATGTGTTCGACCCTTGCCCAACACAACTCAAGCTTCGACGCTGCGCCGGTGGTGCGCTGGAAGTTCCGTCACTGTTCGCATTTCATTCGAACCTGATAGTTCCAACCTTATAAAACAAATATACTTTTTTCTTTTGTACAGCCATCAGTGTTAGGGGCTTGATTACGGACTGTGTTGTACTTTAAAAATTATCTTTGATATTTTTGCTGTGTGGCATGGAAGGACGCTCTTCTCGAAGAAAAAGTTTGTGGCAGTTTTAAAGACAGGACTGTGCTATCACTGCTTTCATCGACGTTTAAGCCCCCAGCACCGTACCTTTGACTGTATAGACCCCCCAAAAGTTTCCCCGAATGTTTTGCGATGAGTGCGTGTGCGGCTAAACCGTTTCCTAATTTCCCCCGGTGTTTACTTTGTCTTCCTGTTGTGCAGGTTGTCGGCGCTGTCAGCGGAGAGCGGTGTTGAGCGTGGCGGCGGCCTCTTCGGAGCCCCGGAGTCGAGCGGCGGCGTCTTGCTGGGCGCCCATGCCGCGGGCCTGAGGAGCGAGCCCGGAGCGGGCATGGCCAGGCGCAAGGGGCCCGAGCCCCAGGGCAAGGGCCCCTCGTCGCTCTTCCTGCTCTCCGAAGACAACCTCATACGACGCTACACCAAGTTCTTCATCGAGTGGCCATATCCTTTGAACGGCGGAAATTGTAAATCGAACACTATTAGAAATCTGAAGTGTCTATGCCTTCCCGCAAGCACTTAAAGGACCCAATCGCTTTAATTTACGGAAAGATCTCGGCGGATGACGAGGTTGACAACAAACTTAAAGCTAGAAAAAAAAAATCTTCGGAAAAGTGTACATTCTAGATTTCTTAGAAAGTACAGAGAGACTCCACACGTGAGCAGACCGCAAAAGGAAGACGAAAATGGCGGCTTGGCCGTTGTAGTCCGTCAAAAGTGAAGCGCGACAAGAAGGATTAGAGCCACTAAAAATGAGCTACGCCTCTGGCTAAAAATATTTCGGCCATCTCGGCGCTCAAAATCATTGTTCCCAGTTATCTGAAGCCTAATCTGAAACCGCCGGACGCTTGTTTTTGTCGTTCGGAAATGTTAAGACAGACCGCGACAGGGCGAGACAATGTCGCTATATCATCAGCCGACACCGTGTCTAGAGATCAAGAAGAATCAAGAAGACGCATTCGTTAATTGTACCATCGCCATTTGTGGCCACTCTGCACTAGGCACTGATATGGTGGCGCTCATAAACAGATCGGGGAAAACGGAGTGCCGATGAGTCTCAGCGTAGCTTATTGGGGCGGTGTTCTAAATCTCACCCAAATAGATCCGAGTTACTCCGGCGGGTCGTGTTACGTGGCAACAAGAATAGAGCAACGCTGGACGCGGATAGGTGTTCGTACGCCGAGTTACAGATCCCTTACCCTGAAGTAAGATCGAATAAAACTTGGAACACGGCCCTAGTGGTTCTAGGCAAGGCCTTTTTCGGTTTTCTCTTCTACCTCTGCTGGTTTAAATGCGCGGTAGTTTTGGAGAGGAAAATTTGTTGTCCTACAAACGTGCATTCACTCGTAAGGCAAAAAAAGAAAAGAAGTTCGGAGAATGTTAGCATTTAGTCGACATTTTTTTCTTGATGATTCCCTGTATATGTGGGTGATCCTTATGTGTATTCGTGATGAGGGGGCGCATTCGATAGTTTTAAGGAAGAAATGATGGAAACTATATACTTTGATTAGATGCAGCATATACATTGTGAATTGAGGCAGTCGGGATTTGCGTGCATTCTTACCGAAGGCCCAATCTGCCAATTACAGGCATGGCATCAGAGTAAGCACACTTTAGTCTCCTCAGTTCTTAAAACTATTGTTTCGAGTTATCATATGTTAAATCTCAAATCGCAGGAAACGCTTTCCGTCGTTTAAAAATGCTAGAACAGACCAGAAAAAAGCAAAGCTATATAGCATGAGCTTCCTTCCTTCACAAAAAGTGATATCGAAATGAGTATATTTATTTTGTACTCTTATGAAAGGAAAAACAGTACACCTAAGGCATAGATTTAGTACACGTTTAATATCTGAAGTATTTGTTGTTGTTTTTTAATATATTTCATATTTAGTGGTGTGGTCCGCGCATCGACGTAGCAACAAAGAAATAAGTACTAAAGTTACGTTGTAACACAACTATTAGTAATCTAGAAAGGTATGCCTTCAGATTTGGCGGTTTGAAGGGACAAACCAACGAAGGGCATCTGGCACGCCCCAGCGGGGGACTGAGGATTAATTCCGACAACACGGGGATCTTTTTGACGTGCAACCGAAAGCTCGGTTACACGGCGTCTTCTCCACAAAAAGCTTCCGACAGATTGCGAAAACCTCGGCTGGGATTCGAACCCGCCAGCCGGGGATCCGCAGACCGCGGCGCTTTGCCTCAGAGGGACCGAGGCGTCTTAAAAAAATGCCTTATTCAAATATATGTCACGAAGTGTTTCTCAAACGTACAAAAATAATATACTTCTAATATAACTTTTCTTTTTTTCTGCCGAGGGCAGGCATCGTATTTGAAGCTCGGGAAGTTCAATTTTCAAATAATAACGATCACCAGTTGCGCCCACTCTGCTAAGTTACGTTCAAGTACGCGCTTTATCAGTGTTTTCCCTGGTATTGATTCAGCGCTGCGACGTATGTGTGAACCACAATTTAGCGTTGTTTATTCGATAGCTCTACGACCGATCTGCTATCCACGCGGCTCGTCGGCTTTGCGGCCCATTGCGGCTGCGGAGGTGGCCGAGGCCGCGCCGATTTTTCCGCCGCGCGACGTTGCCTCGCTGGCGTCAGAATTCCGAGTCTCGGCGGCTGGCGCTCGGAGGTCTGCTGACGTCAGAGGCTTCCCGGCGTGCCCCGTACCGCGGCCCCCGTATCGATCGCGAATGCCGTGCAGCTGGCCAGCGTAGCGTGACCCGCTCGGATATCGGGGCGGCCCCGGGGCTGGGGAAGAGCGGTGGGGAAAAGAGGGAGGGCCGACTGCGGGCCAGGGCAACGCGCTGGATCCGGGCTTCCCTAGCTTCTAGGGACATGTTCCGGACAGCTTCCGGGGTTTTCTGGGGAACCTAGGGAACAGTACCGCACGGGAAGTAAAAATGCGAGAGAAAAGATCGTTTTTGTGTAATAAAATAAAAAAGCATATATCTTAACCCTACGTGTAAAGTAAGAAGACGGTGTACGTAGCCGAAGAACAGGCGTATTTTCCTCCTTATAATGAATTATTGTTATTACGAATTTATGGTGATTAATAAATGGAACTTAATACATTTCCCAGAATTTAGTGAACGTTTGCTCCCGCTAAGTTTAGCGGGGAGTAAATCGACTATATTTAGAAGTACGTGGCGGTTTTTTGTGAAGCTATCCCATTGATCTCATGAAGGAAAGCCCTATGGGCGACTTCGGCGAAATGGACGGCACATAGCGGCTGGAAGGGAAAGCTCTGAAGGCAGGTTAGTTCGCCAACTTTCTCGAGCGAATCAAATTCTCACAGCGTCTGTCGGTCTAAAGACGAAGCCGTGAAAGTAGCTTCAAAAACACGCGACACAAATTTCCACTAAAACTTTGTAAAAAAAAAGTTTTTAGTTTATTTAGGTGTTTAAACTTTGTTAAAAATCAATTCGATAAGTGTACTGTGTACTCCGTCGCACCATTTCTATAAAGAGCTTCTGGTCGGTGTCATTTTAAGCGCTTTCGCGAAAGTCGTGTGATCTGCTCGTTTTTCGAAGCCACTAACACTTGCTTGCTGGGCTGTGGATTTATAAACATCAAAATGGTGTTCAAACATTACGCCCCAATTTGATCGATGAAGACTACATTGTGACGTGTGTAAAAAACACCATCGAGCTGGTACGTCCATAATATACAACACCATTATTTCCAGTCATGGGTAAGCGGCTATGGGTTATAGAACCATACATATTTTCAGATATTCGCCCTTCCGCAATACTGCGTTTTTTTTAGTACATTCAGGAGAAGTTACACATCTCAAAGGGGTCTATTATAAGACTCACAAAGTTCTTTGCTCTAGAAATTCATACTGCGCGGTAACACTAAGCAGGTGCTTACTGCAAGAGCATAGCTCACGTTGCTGAAACTGTAGCCACGCCGTTGAAGGTATTCCTGCTGCCTTATTACGATTGATGCTCACTGTGCAATGCACGACAATGTACCCAAAAGAAGGCAAATATTGAAGTGCACCAAGGCGTCTTTTAAAACAGACTCGGGTAAGTTTCAACATGACCAAAGCCTCGCTGCGGTTTGGATGCAACTACGGAGGCATCGTGGGTCGCCCCTGAAACAGACATTTATATGTAGCTTTCTAGTAGTGGGCCCGCCATAATGGGCCCATAGCCCAATTAGAGCTCGTTTCAGAAAAGTTCAGAAATATGATTCGTTCCATAAACGCTTCGGGTGCAAAGGGTAAGCATTCGAAGGCGCAGATATATGGTAGCTCGCGGTGTGAAACCAGCTTTCGGAGCTACGCTTTTCCGGTGACAGCACCGAAAGCCAATATGGAAGCAAACAAGTAGCGTCGTTGGATCCTTCTTTATATTAATCTTCATTGGCAGTTTCTTTTCGCGCTTAAAAGTATAAATAATTTGGTAGCAGGTACAGTGGTCGTGTCCTTTTTTCAGTTACTATATAACTACTCGAACCTATCTACTGTGTGTGAATGTGTGGTAACCCAAAATGCAAAAAAGGACTGTGTGTACGGCTCAGTGCTTGATATTTTCCTTAACTTCTTTCGTTGTGGTGCTCACTCCGCTGGAATATGCCGTGCTGCTCACCATCATCGCCAACTGCATCGTGCTGGCGCTCGAAGAGCACCTGCCCAAGGGTGATCGAACGCCGCTCGCCCAGAAGCTGGTGAGTACACTCGCTTCACTCAACTGCCTCACCCTCGGTCTCACTTTGCCGACGGTCCGCTTGGTCTAACTTCTCTAACAATGCCTGCATGCCGCCGATTGGGAACCAGCAAACAAACCTCTTTATGTACGTGTATAGAATCAATGACATCATCCATACAACCAGGTGTGGTTTCACTTTTCCTGTTTTCTGCCTTCGCAAGCAGACTTCATTCTATGTTTTTCGATATTTCACTACACATTTTGATGACATCAGCACGGCGATGTGTTTAGTGATTTATTCTATTTAATAAATATACCAATTCCCCAATTTTTGTAGGAGTTACGGGAAAACCCATTGTTCCCGGAGCAAACCCTTTTGGGTTATGCTATTCTAATTTTCGTTTTGTGGATAGCATTCGTAGTTAGCTCCCGCTCCTGAGGACAAGACCTATCTATAAAGGCCACCACCTATCGTTTCATGCAATAGAAAGGGTAAAATCAAGGAGGACGTTCACAGATAGTCACACTCATTCAGTTTGCAATTACAAATGTTTATTTCCGGACACGAAAAATACTCGCTTGATCAAAACTCAGAATAAAAAAAAAAAAAAAGGCATTGGAAGGGCAGAAGGGAATGGGACATAATCGGGACGGCAGACTGGGAGTCCTGTAGGTAGCGCGGCAAGTACCGAATAGCCACGCGTTCCACCGTTCGCATTTCATTAGTGTCCAATAGTACTTCGTTGCACATTAAGTCGAAGTGTAGCCAACGCTACCAGCTGGTGCATTCAATCAAGCATCTCCAGATAATGACACGTCACGGTGTTCGTCTTCTTTCTGTGAGTGTGTTATCATTGTCTAATACAATCAAGAGAAGAAAATTACTCGCTACCGTGAACACATAGGTAGGAGTATATATTTCTGTGTGAATTTTAAAATTTCACTTCACTCTTACTAAGGGTAACTTATATAACAATCTGAAATATATAACGCAAACCACAAACTGTCCAAAGTCAACAGAAGGATTAGTCGTTTTAATGAGTGGGAAAACATCAAAAGTGTTAGTTTTCTTTTTTGCCACTCACTGTCACTCTGGCGGCTTTGATTATATATTTTTTGTCTCGTTTACAAAGGCGTGATTAGAATATACCGGGTGTTCCATTTTAATTCGAACACATTTATTACAAAACATTCGTAAAAGATGCACTAATACAGTTTGTGCAGGTGAGTGATACGGCCAGGGGGACATTATGTGGGTGGCTAATCTTTGCGATAAGTCGGATAATTAACTAAACTTCCTTAATTAACTTTTTAATTAGTAAAATAATCATATGGTTTCAATTAGAAACATGCTGAGCATAATCGAAAACCACTAAATCAACTCATTTTAGAACGTGTTGAAGCTCGTGGGAAACTGGGGGCGCACCAGAGTAACCACTCGTGCGGCAGGCACAAAGCTAGCAGCGTCAAAACGCGTGTGATAAGCTGATCATCGAGTTCCGCCACTGCTAGCTTTGCGCCTGCTTCACGAGTGGTAACTTTGGTGCGCCCCTGAGTTTCCCAGCAGCTTCAAGTCGTTCTAAAATTGACTGATATAGTGGTTTTCAATTATGCTCAACATGTTTCTAATTGAAACCATAAGATTATTTTTACTAATTAAAAAGTGAACTTAAGAAATTTTAGTTAATTATTCGGCTTATCGCAAAGATTAGCGACCCACATAATGTCTCCTGGTTGTATCACTCACCTGCCCAAACCATATCAGTGCATCTTTACGGATTTTTCTAATACATCTGTTCGAATTAAATGGAACACCCGGTATATCTTACTGCGTTTGAGCGTCACCTATTCCATAGGGAGGTTTAGTATATCGTTTTCAAAGGCGCACTACCGCTACGGGCGCGAGCTTGACAGCATGCGATCCGAAAATGGCAGCGCGAGCTCCCGCTACAAATAGCGTTGCCTGAAAACACGATCTACTCAAATTTTCGATTGGCGCCAGCTACGGTCGCCGTGAGATATTACGGAAACTCGTGAGAACGCTGCCGAAGTGAACTCCTGCAGAGAGCTGTCACGTTACCCCAACGCTAATTTTATACTCACTGAATGAAGTTTGCCCATCACTTTTTTATTACCGTGGTAATAAAAGTGACGCGCAAACTTCATTTAAATTAAATACCGACACAAAAAGATGACGCACGTGGTACTGGGAGGACCGATGTGTGTTATCGATTTTATTTTCAAAACGCTGAGGTCCGATCGTCATTTAATCGTAAAGTTGCTTCTTTTTTAATTACTTTGTATATTTATTTGAATTACTATCAGTCATATTAAGAGTTTTTATATAAGAGAAACCTAAAATCAACCCAAAAATAAAAATTGTAAAAAAAGAAAATAAAAAATATGACGCAACCGCGAGCGAAGCACAACGGAGGTACATCGATGCGTGACATTCAAACAATATTCGCACGCACGATAGTTAAGTTTCATTCAAATGGAGAAAAACCTCCCTGGAAAACGTAATGGTACAACATCTTCTGGTGACACCCTCAGGAGAGGAATGACAACTCAAAACAATCTTTGTTTATTAAAAGGTTTCGCAAAGAGTGTGAACACGTGTTACGAGTGACAAACGACCGATGAGCGCACAGCGTGGGTAACTTGATTGGTCCACGAGGAGCGACTCAGAAAGAAACGTGAAACGAAAGGAACTTACGATCGTTCGTTTTATTCGTCTAGTCTAAAGCGAGGGAAGATGAGATATCTCCGAGGTGACGTTGTAACGAGCTGGAACATCACCTCAGACTTACACGGCATTTACTGAATCCGATGTCTCATAGCGCCCTCTGCTGTCCTTCATAAGGTGAAACGCTGTGGAGGACTCTGTACGCCCAGAGTATATCGTCAACAAAATGACCTCGGGGAAGAAAACAAAATGTTACGAGTCATGCTCCCATAAGCGCGCATTTATATCTTGGGACTAATATTACAAACGAGATATACAACCATCCGTAGACAATTGAAAACCTTTACTCTTAAAACAACAAGATTATTTTTTTGTTTTTTTTTCCAAGAAAGAGTTTTAATATACAGCTTTTTTTTCTCTTTTTAGCATAGACAGCGGCAGGAACTTTGAAGCGCGGATTGGGCATGAATTATGCGCAGTTACTCAACTGTGCCGTCACATGATTGTTGTAGAATGACTCTATCGAGAGATCGAGCGAAGAAAGATTCTCCTGAATTTTTAGATGCGGAGCATCTCTTGCTCAGGTCTATGTCCCGCGGCGTCAGTGTCGGCGTCGTAGTCCGCACTCACACTACGCATGCGTACTCTCCTCCTTCTCTCTCCAACAGCTGCGCGTTACTCTCTCCGCTCTCTCTCTCTACCAGCTGCGTGCACTTCGCGTGCGTTCGCTTCCACTCACACCGCGCGCGCATGCGCAACTCTCCTCCTCTAGTCTCCTCTCCTTCAAGTAGCGCGCTGCGCTACTTGAAGGAGGATAGTTTTGGGCGCGCGGGTCGCAGCGCCACGCCAGGGCTTTCCAGTGGGGTGGGCTTTCCCCGCAACTCTGCGGCTGTCGTCTGCTAGCGTTTCGTCGGCCGCTCGCGTCCGCCGCAGCCCAAATCCGGCCGGCCAAAAGAAATCAGTCAAGAAGGGAATAAATTAATTACGATCCGCGATGCTCCGCATCACCCCATGGTTCCCCTCAAGAAGATGGTGTAATTTTTTTTTGTTTGTTTTTTTCGCAAAAATAAACCGTTCAAATATACAAGGCGCCCTAGTTTTTTTTTTCTTTTTATTCTTCTTTTAATGTTAATTGTAAAATACGCAGATTACAAAAAGTTGAAGACTGTCTTCGTTCCATTGAGATGAGACAGAGTTCAACGTCTAACTTGTCGGTTCCGCTTGAAAAACAAAACAAATCAAACACTCACTGTATACGTACTGCGGAAACGGTGGATTCTTTCGCATTTGGCCGCTTTCCTGTCTAGTTTAGCGACTTGGCACTGCCTTCGAGAGGCTGTCGACTCTGGTCGCAACCTTACAACGTGCAATTTTCGTTAAGCATAACAACGTCGACCGGCGTCGGTCACAACGAGAGAACGCCGCAACTTGAGCACGCCCAACTCGCTCCCTCTTGGTACGCGTGAGATAAAAACCTCGTGACTTCGTAACAAAAAATAAATAAATAAAATAAAGAAACCCTCGACACTCGCATCGCAATCCAAAAGATACCACGATGCCAAAAGCAGGACGGCCCTGCGAGAAACCTTATCGGCCACCCCAAAAAAACGTTCGACGAAATATTATTCGACCAAAACGAGCTCCACGCGCGAAAGCGCGTCCATCCATGAAACGACGCGTTCGGTGAACTGATAGGGAGCCCAGTTTACGTTCACAAACGCCTCGCCTCAGAATTGCCGCTCAGTTCCCAAAAAAGACACAAAGAAAAAAAAAAAAAGACGCGCTGTTGTGTGTGGGTGTGTTTTTTATTATTATTATTTTGTTGTTCCACTACCCGAGAAGCAGCAGTAGTAATAGCGGACGGTAATAGAGGCGGCGGCAGCGGCTGCCGTTGTCGAACGGCGAATCCCACAACGAGGCTGTCGGCGGCGGCCGCGAGCAATACCACTTTGAAGACAAGGCCTTCTCATCTTCGCCCATAGCGTCATCACTGGATGAATGGATGGATGGATGCGGTTGAACCCTTTGAATCGGCGGGAGATTGCGCCACCTAGCGAGTTTTTATTTTTCCTTTCTTTTTCTAAAGTTTATTCATTATGAAGTCACTAGTGGTAAAGCGCTGGATATCCTGACTTATCCAAGTACCGCCATCGTATGGTCGTACCACGGGCGCTCCTATTGGACGCCGGTGACGCGCCGCCATTTTCGTCTCCATTGTTCTGCTTGGGCTGCCGGTGACGCGCCGCCGTTTGCGAGCACGCTCCTTTTGGTCTACTCTAGATGCCGGCACCACGCCGCTGTGACAAGCTAGATTGGCGCCGACTCTCCACCATTTTTGGTTCAAGTGCGTCCCAGCATGCACCAGCTTGGCTGTACTTGTTTATAAAATCCATCCAGCGCTTTCACTAGTGTATTCATACAGCGCCACCTAGCTTGCGTCAGCGTCGCCGTCAGCGCGTCTTACCCGCGTCTCACAACGAGCGCCACGCTAACACGCGGCGACGCCCAATACGCACGCGTCCGTGCCGCTTTGCGGCGACTCCCGTGGAGCTTCAGCGGCTGTGTTCCAAATCTTACTCAAATGGATCCGAGTTACTCCGTCGGGTCGTGTCACGTGACAACAGAAATTGAAAAGCACTGAACGCGGGTAGGTTTTGGGACGCCAAGGTATAAAACCCTTACCCTGGAGTACGATCGAGTAAATTTTGGAACACGGCCAGCGTGTTTGCCGCTTGGGGGCGGGGCGGGGATCCACTAGCGATGACGTCATGCTTGGGCCTTGTCTCCTAGGCGGTACTGGCGCGAGCGCGCGTTTGCGGCGGTCGATGCAGTGTTGTCGCGCCTCGAGCGTGGGCGTCGGCGGCGACGGCGGGTCGGGGCTTGGACGCCGGTCCCGGTCCGAGGGGCCGGCGCCGACGACGCTGGTGACGGCCGCGTGGTCCTCTGCGCCCGCGTCTTCGCGATGCCCCAGGCTGTCCCGTGGGGTCTCTAATTGAGACTACGGCCGCTCGCTCTGTAAATGTTAGGGGCAGAGTTCGGAAAGAAGAGCGGGAGTGAAAGTTGCGCGTCGCGCGTTGCTGCTTTGTGGTGGCGCCGTCCCTATTGGTGTTAATCTTAACTCTAGGTTCTTATTGTTATTTTATATATATATATGTAAGCTTCTTTTTTTGTGTGTGGAACGGAGCATTGTTTGTTTAAGTATCGTATGGACGTTTACTGTAGATTTAGGTTACGAACGTTCAATGGTTCGCGATAATTATTATGTAATGTTTGGACGTTCAATTCAGTACATATAAGATAGATGGTTGTACATTGTTTCTAAATCTTGTATAAATGACGATAAGCGAACGTCGCTTTACCGCCGATAATTAATATCCGTGGACAACGTTTATGGGAACGTCTTCTTTTGTACTTTTTCACTTTTTATATACTTTATTTTCTATTCTAGGTATTTGTTAGTGAAAATAACCGAAAATTAATTTAATTTTCACGCATTTGTACGTTAATATGTTGAAGTATAAAGGCAAAAATTACATTCTCAAAACAAAAGTTTCAATTTTTTTTTTACAATTTTGGATATTTTAATACGAAAAGAGTAGTCCACCTTATCGGTCGCTCCTTTTCTTCGCTCTGCGATGTACGTTACGTGAGGCTGCATTTGAAGAAAATGTCTCTTACTTGCAAACCATGAAAACTAATTTAAATCTTTTTATACTAAACCACCTCGGTAAGTTCGAGTCAAAGCGCCGGCCCATAGATCCCCAGTTGGCCAGTTCAAATCTCGACCGAAGTGCCCGAAATCAGAAAATATCACGTCAAAAAATCCTCAAGTGGTTCAAATTAATGTTCAAACGCTGGAACTTATTATATGCCCATCGTGAAAAGTCTGCTTTTTTTTTATTTACTCTGATTTGTTAAACTATTGACAAAGTTTCCATTTCTTCTCAGGTCCTGAAGGCCTATCTGTTTACCGCTAAATCACAAGCATAAAAATAAAACTAAGTTTTTTAAGCGATACTCGAGATGGTCTAATTAATGCCAGAGTTGTGGATGCACACCTCTCTCACCTCCGTTCCTCTTTGATTTCCATTCCTCACAGAAGCGTACACATTTACTCTCTATTGCAAGACTAACCAATTCCCGATACACCTGTTCTTTCTTTTTATCATTTAATAAAAACAAAAAAACATCACCACCAAAACCGTCATGATCACCATCATCATCACCACCACTGTCTACACGTTCGTAGCAATTGTCCCACCAAATACAAAAGTGGTCACCTGTTGCCACTGAGGTTTGCTGCTTACTCACATCTCACCTTTTTGCGTTTCTTTTCTTTTTCCCTCTTCTCGTTGCAGGAAAAAACAGAGCCTTACTTTCTAGGTATCTTCTGCGTAGAAGCACTGTTGAAAATTGTAGCCTTAGGATTTATACTGCATCGCGGAGCTTACCTCCGCAACATTTGGAATATCATGGACTTCGTGGTGGTCGTCACGGGGTAAGTGGAATCGCAGAATTGATCCCCCCCCCCCCCCGGTGTTGTGTTGTGAACGCGTCTTTGGGGTTGGTTCTCCTAGGGAGAGATGCATGCACTAACCCAAAATTGCTTTGTAAACTGAAAAAAAAAACAAAAAACTTTATACTCTGCTTAACTTTACCATGGACCGTTGTGGGTGCTGCGAGCTCTCCGGGCCAATCCAACTCTATGTACTTTTTTTTTCTTTTTTCACGTGACTTGGTGACCCACGCTTTGCTGAGTCCTTGCCGAAGACCACGTGATATTCAGGCGGCATTGGATTGGGTCCGGTGGCTCATGGCGCCCCGTGCGCTTCACCGTAGGGTGAAAGGAAGAATAGGATGTACCCGTATTTGTGGTTCAACCGGATTATGCGGTTCGTGGAAGATACCGTTCAGACTGAAAGATACCTTTCCGACTACCAAGAACAAGAGCGATCGGGTATGCCTCGGGGTCGCGACTCGCCTCCAACCTAAACACCCTCGATATATTTTTTTTTTACAGCGGAGCTGTTAAGTGCTAGTTTTCCCAGGATCGTGTAACCCGGCAAAAACTGAAGGCACCGAACCCTGAACACCTGCCTCCATCTATGAGCGTTGGCGGCAAGCCATGTATCTGGTGGCCGCTGTCGCTCATAGATGGCGGCAGCCTTTCCACTCTGGCTTGCCGACTTGCGGCCGGCCATTACTTTCCATTGTATAGCTCCGCTGGTCTTCCTTCTTCACCGAAATGGAAAGACTGAAAGTTGTCTCTTTTTTTTAACATCTTAGAGAAGTTAGGCATGTAATTATAGCTCTCATTTTAACGTCGCCCTCCATTGTACTTCATTGCCATTTCCGACGATATTCCTCCGGAACAACAAACCTTTCGGGCACGATTCTCATTCTAGTCAATGGCAACGGCAGCGGCAGCTAGATCGTTAAAATTAATTATAACTTCAGACTTTTCTAACATGGTACGCTTGGATCGTAAGAACACAAGAAATCAACCACGAAGCAAAAAGTGTGGGTGCCGTTAACCACTCCCTACGTCTCTTAAACTGTAGGTGATTGAGAAAGTCTATAAATACTCGATGACGAAAGCTAGAGATGAGCGGGCCACGCCTTTTTCTATTGGGATTACCACCGCTCAAGACCGCACCCAGGCTTTATTGGAAAGTAGAAAGAAAAACTGTGACTACGCGAAGTTTCTTGCGTAATATGATCGGAGGAAGAAACCAGCGTTCGTCCGTCGTCTTGTGGGCGGCGCAGGTGAAGTCAGGTGGAAAGCGAGTCCCGTGCTCCCGCTGCCCGGGTTCGAACACTTTACAGTTTGGTGCAAGTCGTCGCCTCGCAGACGTCGGAGGGGGATCGCGAACCGTTCTCTCTACTCTCGAAACTAAGCTGGAAGTAGAAAGGAGCTCGCTCGCCGAATAAAGCAGCAGCGGCAAGCTTACCTTCTTTTCAAGCGGCCCTCGTCATTTTCGGCCCACCCCCGCTATCAACTCGGTTATGCCTAGGGCTTCGTGTTTTCGGTGAAGCCGACAAACCCCGATGAATAACCCTGGAAGGGTTCTTCTAGGATTCGAAAAAAACCGAGAATCCTCAAACTAGATCTTGCCTCAAATTCAAAAAAAAAACAACAACAATAACTGTGTTTTGGGGAAAAAAGAAAAAGAAATATATGCGGCATTGTTGTTTTGTTGTGAATCTGAATTGAACCCTTACTAACAATCCTTAAGGCTGTTTTTTTTTTTTTTGGAAGCTACGTTTTTTGCCTCGTTTCCTTCTTTTCGCGGTATCGGGATGACGTTTTTCAAGTATTTGGATCACGGGCGTGAGTTCCATAGGCCCCGGAAGAAAAGTGGATACCGTGGAAGGGCGGAAGGGGAAACAGCCCCGAATTGAAAGAAAAATAAACCTCGAAAACACGGTGTTCTAGTTATGGCATATCACCCCATAATACGAGGAGGGCACATAACTGAGTAGCTATCACGGCACGCAAAGCAGCTTGTAACTTCGGTAGTTTTGAAACGCCTTCTCTCTGATTCGATTGTAGAGAGCTCGAAGGTTGCTGAAACCGCACGCGAAACCACTGCCGTTCGCATCGTAAAGCGCCGTTCACATATATGCGACCGAGTACTACCGAGAGAGACCAGACCGGTTGCGACGTCTGAGGACCAGTAGCGGAGCTGGTCCTAAGATATCGCAAGAGGCTTAAAAACCGGTCTGGTCTCTCTCGGTCTTACTCGGTCGCAAGAGTGTGAACGGGCCTTTAGCGTCAAGCGGTAGAACGCGGTACTCCTCGCCGCAAGGGGGTGTCATCCGTTTCTGTTGCCTCTTATCGGGAAACCATCCCTTCCCCCTCATTTCAAATTTTTATTAATGATGTTACTTATTAAAAAGTTTATGCCAGAGTAGCTACGCAAAGATTGAGCCCGTCTTCTACATATCAGCCTCCTACTTTGCGCCAGCCACGCGCCATTAACCGCGTGACCAAAACCCATCCATTTGGGCGCTCGTTCAGTACAGTAAGGTGCAGATAAAAAAGTATTAATCTCACTTTGGTAACATGCACTCTGGCTCTTGTCTGCCAGTCAGCAAAAAACTAATAGAAATGTTCAAGGGGCAATTTAGTTTCAATTCATGACCTTAAGACATTTTGTTTTAGGACACGTATCTCTTTGGCCGCATGCCTTAAAGCAGGCACATAAGTAGCGGCGCATGGTATTCAATTTTAGGCGTCATCGAAGGAATAATAATCGGCTGAAACTCCCCAACATCAGAGACAAAACGCTGCCACCCGAGACAGTTTAATTTAAATCCTAGTTCATTCCAAGACGGAGCAAACAACTCTCATCTCATTCGCACTGATCCGATTATCAGGATCCCGGATATTTGGAATACAAATTAGGAACAACCACGGACGACTTACTTTCAGTTCTCCATCGAACAAAATTAGAATGCGTCGTTTTTTTTTTATTAGCGAGCGAATCTGAGCCGCCCAATCCGTGTAACGAGGGAACGGTTCGCCCCCACCCGCCACGTGTTCCGACATGACTCCACCCCTTTCGATTTGCAGGATAATGAACATATCGGTGCAGCAGACGGAGAACTTAGACTTGCGAATGCTGCGCTCGTTCCGAGTATTGCGTCCACTAAAACTAGTGTCTCGCACACCAAGTAAGTTAATCGCGTCCCGCCGGTCCCCCCACAAAAAAATAATTCCGCTCTTCGAACCGGCGTGGTGAAACGCAGCGGGCCGTTCATGCGGCGAGAGAAAAATGCCCTCAACGTGACGTAGGGTCACGTGGGCAGTGACGTCATGGAGTCGTCATGCTGACGCAACGCTCGTATCCAATCGGAGCCCCCTGGTTCGTCAGCCAATCGGAGGCTTGGCCATTGACCCTACGTCACGCGGCGTTTGCTCTCGCTGTTTTGCGCTCCGTCGCGTTTCCCGTTGACCGGGAGCGGTGGTAGCGTCGTCGTCCTGTCTGCAAGAGTGCCAGCAGTGTGGCCAGACCGTTGACGCGGCCGCCATTAGTAGAGAAGACTGCTCGTTTAGCGATGGCGCCGCATCCGGCTGTGCAGAGGATAGAGGTGTCCTTGCGTGGGAATGAAACCGCCTTGAGGATTTCCCTGCATCTCCTCCGTTGACCGTGCTGTTGTGATTCGTGGTGATGGTACTGGTGTCGGTGCTGTAGTGGGCGTGCAACGTAGCCGTTGTTCGATAGGTTCCGAGACCAGCGCGCTGTGGGCCGCTGGTTGAGGTCCTCGTGCACCTCCCCGTCCTCCGCTGCGTGTGCCTGAATGAATTTGTTTGAATCGGTGGCACGCAGCTGCGACGCGTAGTTTGGAATGTCCCCGATTTGACTGTCCCGTTTAAATCGCGACAAATAGCTCTTAGGACTAGTTTAGGGAACAAAGATTGATGCGCTTGGCGATTGATGTTACATGCTTCGTGGCATGGGCCATTCAGACGTTTGTGTGGCAGGATCCTTGTGCCGCTTCAGGGATCTTCACGTCAACCGCAAATTACTGCGGAAAAGTGAGGTAGTAGCTATGAACGATTACGCGTAAACAAAACAGGGTACCATGTGACATCACAATGAACGTGCGCTTCAAGCTTGGATACGATTATTTGTTTTGCGCTCAAATACATGTTACGATGTGTTGAGCTCTCCCTAAAATCATACGGCTACACGGCATAGCGTCCTATGCAGTGTGAGGGTTGATGTTCTCAACTTAAATCGATCACGGGGTGATTTAGTAGATAGTTTCCCTCCTGTTATTTTTCGTTAGGATATATTTTTTTTTTATGAAGGCTCGAAATTGCACGTTTCAAACAGTGGTAAGTATGTTGTGTGGCAGCATCCTGGGCAGACCAATAGTTAGTGCGCGTAGGCGAGCGCTGAAGTCATCCTTCCCAACTTTGAGCGCTCTGTCCGAATCGTGTGTGCATTTTTGGGGCGCTGATTTTTTTGTGTTTTATTCCCTGCATGCAAAAATAGATGTATTACCTTCTTCTGGGATGATCTCTGTGTACAAACACCCTGGATGCGTGTACTGTATCTCTTGGTTGAGACTTCGTAGACTGTAGTTGACCTTTGTTTATGCATAGAAAATCTCATTTAGAAAACGTTTCGAAGGAGTATCGAGACAGATTTTTTTCACACTCAAATGATTAATTTCTGTACGTTTTAAAGCCACCGATTTCACCATGAATTGCAGAGTTGTGAAGTTACTGAGCTTAATGGCATTTTTTTCCACGGCGTTCTGAATAGTTTAAGGTCTGTGGATAACGTAGTCTAGTCATAGCCTTCCTTTAATTTATTTTATACAACATGTAAAAAAATAGTGACTTCATTCATCTGCAAATCTGTGCCAGCATTATTTATTAAATGATTATAAAAATCGGCGAATTTTTTTGTTGTGTTAATTTTGAAATCGTATACTGCAAGAAGCTGACAAAACGCTGTAGGCTTTATCTTTACTAAGAGATCCTAGATTGAAAAAGAAAAGAGATTAATCCTTCAATTTCTCCCTTCGAATACTTTTCTATAGAGATATGTGGAAACATTTTCCCATTGCATGCTAAAGAGCAAGTTTCACCAAGGAGACTGGTAGAAGGGCGAACTTGAGCACTTCTCTCTCCGGTCTCTTTTAGGTGCTTGTCCGTACCGTAGTTACAAACAAAAAACAGTTAGAATATGTGTAGTTAGATTTTGGCTGGCCCTGCGCCCCTGCCCCCCTGTTGGTCTGCTTGCAGGTTTGTTACCTACTTTGTACCGGAAGATTTAGACTTAGATCTCAGAACCTTGCGAGCCATCAGGGTGCTTCGCCCCTTGAAGCTGGTCTCCGGAATCCCAAGTAAGTGTCGTGACACGAGAAAAATCTTTCGCACTTATTCCTTTACTGGCAGACTCGAGATAAAAACACGCGCAGCGCTTCAGAAAAGTGGCGTATTTACAGAACCGCGTGTCACAGGCTGTGCTGTTTTATTTTATACCGTCTCGAGTTTACGATGCAAGCTGCATAATGGCAGTTATTATTACGCTCGGTCCGTAGTTATTAATCATGGCGGAGGTCTTCCAGCAAAATACCCTGCGCAATCCCCGCATTGCGGCAGCCAGGAGTTAGTTGCTACATCAACTGGGTGGCCCTTTTTTTTTCTTACGGAAAAGGTAAAATGTAAAATTAACAGGGTCACAGTTTTCGCACACTGTTTATTTTCAAGATTTGTGAGTGACCATAATAATAGGCTATTATTTCTCAAATCTCCTACCAGGATATAATGCTGGGAAAAAAACGCAATCAATAGGAAGTAATTCGTTTGTATCGCGTATCTAAGCTTTCAACCTCAGATCACTTACTTGTTTACGAAAATAGCGTTAACCCTTTTAGAGACAAACATAGGATGCGATTCGCATGCGTTGATAACTTAAACGCAAACATCATATGCACATCGGGTCAGCGTCTCCCAACATGTGACGCGTTAAAGTGCCCCCTACACTCGTTGACAGGTGAAGAGTTCAGGAGAAACTCCTCCTCACTTTGAGAGGAGGTCGTCTCTTCTCAAAGTGTTTTGCGATGCTAAAGTGCAATGAGGTGGGGAAAGATTCCCCTTACCTCTTAACCTGTCACTGACTACAGATAGAGTACTTCGCGATTGCATTCCAGATAATGTAACCCTTATGAAGGATACACATCAACTCGAGCACTTGCTTCCCTGCTGTCGGCGTCCACTGCTTGTGTAGATCAGCACTCCAGTACGTGTAGCAGTAGAATCTAGACGCATGCAGAGGATCCCTGTGTTGTTGTGTCATACTCCGTATTGGTTCTTGGTAGTATATATTGCCGACGCTTGACTAGAAATAATATTTTCTGGGTCAGTTTATACTCCCACCACTAATGGAAACGCTAGACTAATAAAAAAATATTTACACTTTTAGTCTCATTTGATTATGTCGTTGAACTCGAAAGGAATGACTAGATCTGCACATCGTCATTTTCTTCGTTGAATGGCATGATTGGAAGGCGTTTTGAGTGGTACGCATTTAAGTTGTGGCAGTATAAACTGACCTGGAGTAATGGCATTGACGAAGGGCTCCGGAAAGTTTGGTTACATGCTCGTTTTTTTCCCCTTGCCTTTTTTCAGGCCTTCAAGTAGTGTTGAAGTCCATCATCAAAGCCATGGCGCCATTGCTTCAGATAGGACTTCTTGTTCTCTTCGCCATTGTTATATTTGCCATAATCGGCCTTGAATTTTACAGCGGTGCTTTACACAAAACATGCTTCAGTTTAGAGGATGCCAGTAAGTACACTTCTGCCTCTTGGTACTCGCGTGTAAACGCTGCGCGTGAAACTTGACGTCTCTGAAGGCGACTTTGTAGTTCTCGCTTAGCGCCAGAGCTGAAGACGCTTTTTATCTGTTTCGAAGCAGAAAAAACATATTTGTCACGTTTGAACACCCACGGTTCCGTCACCTGGTCACCGTTAATTTTAGCTCGTGGCTCTTTAGTTGTGATGAATCTGACCGATATGTATACGGCGTCTTTTAAGACGTTGATGCGATTTAGGGGATGCATAGTTGCTTTCAAAAATGCAAGAACTAATATGGAATATACGCATGTTAGTGTCCCCGTTCATTTTTTCTTTTCTAAATGTCTGTTTTGCGCTTTTACGCAAAATATAATGTTTAATTAATCTTTATTTGATTACTTACTGGCAGGGTTTTCACGTTACTGCACGCGCCATTTGTGTTTCCTGTTGTCGATCGCAGTCACGGGGTATATTTTGTCGGTGATTTCAAGGTCTTTGACTCCACTCTCAGAAAAAGACTGAACAAGGTACAGCTAGTATGCCTCGATTTTATAGTGTTTCCAACTTATCTAACGGGGTGATGTGGTCTATGGGCTGCGCTTGCAATACAAACTGCAAAGAGGAGGCGAACGCGTTTATCGCCTGCAAGCGTTTTTCAAGCATGACTCATCCTTTCCGCCCGTTATCCTTCTTTCTGCATCAACTCACTCACGAGCAACTAATTTCCGGGGTACATGTCCGCCATTATTATGAATCGCACACTCTCAATACCTTCAGTCACCCCATCTCTTAAATGTAAGCTACTTAAAGGACATATGCAAAGAAAAAAATTAAAACAGTTATAAACAATCATAAAATGAATTTCTACCCAAACAAAAAAATAGAGCTATTTGTCTCTACGGCGCGAAACGAATTTGTGAACTCCGTTCACCCTTACGCAGAGACTAGAAGCCCTGCCTTCAGCGCGAGCTTTCTGCCCTTGGTGACAGAAGTGTGAATGGGCAAACACGCCCAACCAAAGCACTCTGGAAGCCAACGAGCTCGCGCTGAAGGTGGAGCTTCTAGTCTCGGTTTAAGGGTGAACAGAGTATAGTTGATGCCCACAGGAGCCCGCGGATAAGTGACCGCTATAGTCACGTGACTGACCGTTATAGTCACGTGGTGCTTGCGCTCTTTCGGGAGCTTCCTGTGGGCTCTAAAAGTTACTTCTTAATCCTCGTTCTAAGTACAACAGAAAAAGAAGATTGATAAGTAACTTTTAGGAATCTCACGGAGAAGCGCAAGCAGCACTTGAAGACCTGTACGCCGATCAGAAAAAGACGGCGGCGGTGCGCCGGAGCGTTTTCTTCCGGCGGTGGCGTGAAGAAACGCGTTCAGACGGCGCCGCGTGCGGTGCCGGCGAGGCTGCGGCGTGTGGGGTTGTGGTGGTTCTTCTGGGGACTTCAGAGGCGGCGCTGAACGGCTCCGGCGTAACTTGCGGCGGCGGCGCAGCGGAGCAGCGCACATGCCTCCCACGTGACTATTGGCGGTTCCCGCCGGCGGATACTACAAATTCGTGTCGCGCCGTAAATATACCTCTAAATTATTTTTTATTGTTGTAAAGCTTTTTTTGCATCTTTTTTTCATCCAGGCTGTTTAAAAAAGTTTGCTTTTCCCTTGGCATATGTCTTTTAACTACAGCTAAGCTCGGTAATACGAAAATACTCTTGCGCCTTGAAATATGCGAGTGTCGTTCTCTGCCTAGATCATTCCCAGTCCAATAGATTGGCGAAGTTGTGCGGTGGAGCGTTTCGTAGGCGACTCAGTTTGCCGCCTTCGTCTTGCAACCGACCTACGTTGCAGACCTGTAGCTGTCAAGTTTTCAACAGCGCCCTTGGTGAGCAAGATGGGACATTTTTAGGTCGCGTTGCCCCTGTGTTTCGCGCTGCATCCTTCTCAACGTTCTGTTAGTGCGCGTGGACAGACGCCGAGGGGCATTGACAGACACCAGTACACGTTTGTGTTTCGCGCAGGATATTACGCTAGGACGTCGCTTCACGTCAGCATGAAATGGTCGCGTTGCGCAGACGCCACAGCGCCCCCTGGCCGAGAGAAACGGGCCTATGACCACTCCTAACCCGGCGCGGCTCGGAGAGAAGTGGTAACAAAGTGCACGAAGTGACACAATAAACAAAAATGTTTCTTCTTTCTTTTTTTTTTTTAGCCGAGATTGTTCCTGAGGGCGAGCAGGAAACGCCCTGCTACCAGGACTCTCCGTTGAACTCTACGCATCCGGCCGGCGCGTACATCTGCGACCACAACTTGTCCATTTGCAAGGAAGGCTGGATAGGCCCCAATTACGGCATCACTAGCTTCGACAACATCTTTTTCGCCATGTTAACCGTTTTTCAATGCATCACCATGGAGGGTTGGACGGCCATTTTATACTGGGTGAGCGTCCCCGTCGCCTCTTTTTTCGCCTGAAACGAAAGCACGCTCTCTGTTGTTTTCGAGTCCTATGCTATACTCCGTGTCACCCTACGGTGAACCGCAGAGAACGTTTCGAGCCATCCCAGACAATTCACCGCTTTGTACGTATTATGTATCGCTGCTTTCCTCCTGAAGAACACAAGACGCTCACTCGATATTGAATTGGCTTGGATGGCGTGAAGCGTCCCCTGCAGTTCATCGTAAGGTAAAACAGAGTGTAGACACGTTTTACGTGCGGCGTTTCTCGCTTCGTTAACAAAATAACTAAAACGAAAACCTTCGCGCAACCTAACGCCACATTAGGCTTAATCATCGATCTCGCGAAGTCAATAAGGGGCGGTTGTAAGTGAAGATTATGTTCGCTACAAAGAAACAGGTTCTTACCTAGCCTGAGAAAATTTGGCACCCCATGGAAGATGGCCCTACAAATATTAAGCTTTAAAAATTTCTTTATGTCGCCTTAATGCTCAGTGATTGCTTTTGTGAGGGTGCTTCTGTTGGGCATGTCTAAGTAAGCTCAAACCCTTCAATCTTTGACCTGTTGAGGGCTATGAGCTTGGAGCTAATCCATAAAGATCGAGCGTATTTTACTTAAATAAGTTTGCATGACGATACCCCCTAGTAATTCCGAGCATTACCGATGACCTTTTGAAAATTAACTGCCGAAATCAGCACAAAAACGAAATATGAATAAATTTGGTGTTGCAAAAATTATGAAAAACAAACTCCCCGTTAGTTTTTGGGGCTTATCGCACTTAGTGATTAATACTCTGCAGAGTTTTGCTTCTGACTGACGAAGTTTAGTAAAAAGTAAGAATTTTTTTTTCATTTAGAGCTATTATAAACGCAATTGTTAGACGAAGATTATCACGAGCTTTGTTAGTGAATTAAAAGCACCGATGAATATAGCTCATGATCAGCTCAGGAAATGCTGAATCTATATTTTGTGCTAGGCTTGAGAGCTCAATTTAGGTAAATCTAAGGTGAAATTGGTTTAACGTATATGGGTGGCACAACAGGGGCGCATGCCGATCAAATGCAAATGTCGCATGAGCTTTGTTGTTAGCGGAATTTTGCCAAGATGTGAACTCAAGAATGCATGAATTTGCTTTTGTCATGTCAGTCTGCATGCAGGCTTCCTGACCTGATTCTAACTTTCCCTGTGTTGCCCGTTGCAGACTAACGATGCCTTGGGTAACTCCTTTAACTGGGTCTATTTCGTACCCCTTATCATCCTGGGATCCTTTTTCATGCTCAACTTAGTTCTCGGCGTGCTTAGTGGGTGAGTTGCCTTCTCCGTACTTCCCTTGACTCGTTCTTATCATCACAAGGAACTTTTTTTTGTCGTCCAAGTGTATTTATGTTTAATGTACACGCAACCATAAAATATTTTTTTAATTAATCAATGATAGTCCCAACTTTCAGCAAGGATGGTTACGCGGTAGAACAATCGTGTTATTTGTTTAGTAAATAATCGACTTCGCGAGTTGTGATACCCTTTGCTTCCATCGCATAAAATTAACACAATCAGTATTATAAACTTAATACGAATGTAAAAATGAATGTTCTCTTATCCCATTTAGCATTCTATTTACCCCGTTCGAAAGGTGATAGGTGTCACTGATCGAACGTGTTACCAATAACAGCCCTCTAGCACTAGAAAAGAACTGGGCCGGTCGGATCGCTCCTGCAGTTGCGCTTCTCCGCAAGGACACCCTTGCTGCGGCGAAGTACCATTCCCAGGAGGCCGATCGCTCGTACACATTCCAAAGTCACGTGACTTCTTTCCGATGTCCGTTCAGTCTTTCGTGTAGTCTGCAACAGGAAGGACGTCAGGAAACTTTCCGCGAGTGATCGATACGCTTCCTATTTTTATAATTTTTAATATATATGTATAGCGCGCTGCTACGTATGGCGTGTTTTCGATCGTGGTTGTATCGACTGATCAAAGAAAGTGTAATTCAAACTTTACATTAAGAGACCTCCTAAAAAAACGGCAGAAGGCAACTTTTTAGGAATACGAAAATCTTGGAGAAACACAGTTCATTGTGCGCTCGCTTTTTTAATGTATATTTTTTATACCCGATTATGTTGTCTGAAGTAAAAATACAGGAAACATTAGCATTAATGCGCTGCTATCCGGAAGCAGCTGATATTACTGTTCTGATAACACTTATGGGCTGAAATTTCTAGAGCTTATTTCCATTTTGTTTTCTTTACAGTGCTAATTAATTTATTAAAGTAAGGACACTGCGTTGCAGGCGTTTTCTTGCCCTGAGGTTATAGGCTGTAGTTATAGGAGTTATTGTGAACCGCAATAAAATTAGTCTCCGACCTTAAAGGTGTCACCTAAGTGACAATTTCAAGGTCTGTATTGTTACTATTTGTAAGGACAGTGTTGAATTAATCATTTTAACAATGTTGTTCTACGTTCATGGAAGGTATGTTCGCATACATAAACTGGCAGGCCATACATATGCGGGCCCGCTCTTACTGACAACATTGAAACCCTTATAAAACAAGCTAATTTGAGTTAACAACCTAATACTGTTTTTTCTGGGCTCTTCTATTTGTATGAAGCTAATTTGAAAACCCGACCGCAAGGTTGTTTCTTTTTATTTTCTCTTTTTTTTTTGCTTTGAGGTACGGGAATAATATAAACTTGAGTAAAACAGGCAGTGCCTGAGTAATAAACAACACAACGCGGTAACACGCACTAATTTCTCACAAAATAATACGGTTAAATTACTCTTTCAGCGATAACAACCACGGGCATCTGATATTAATTAAAGCATAATTCATTAACATCTGGTGCCCTTGGAATTATATGTTAATGATGTATGGGGATAGGAGGAAGTGCTTTATGGTGTTTAATTTTATGTTTTACAAAGTAATCAATAATTTTGATTTTGTCGAGGAGTCGATAAACTTTAAGGATACCAAGAAAAATATGCGTTTTACGTGCGTGAGAATACCGTACACAATTCTCAAGGCAGAGATATCTCGTTCTGGCGCGTTATTGTGGCACGTTTGTGTTTCCCCGAACCCGTAGGATTTCTGCAGTTTCTCGCGTTAACGCTGTATGTCGGTAGTTTCTTGCTCTTGTGGGATGAGAGCCTCAGCAGCATCCTCAACAAGAAACCGAAACAGTTACCAGATTTCTGTGGTTACAAACAACTACCCAGGAACGCCGAAAACGTGAAAGAACCTGGTAGTTTGAAACCTCTAAACGCCGAGCGGCACGGCAAAACGCGTGTTGTAACGGAAAACACAAATGTTGTCGTTGTGTGTCTCGAAGTGTACCTAGCTTTCTGATCAAGATTAACGTGTCTAGTTGTTAAAGTGTTCTTCGGTCGACATGGAACGATACTGTTGGCATCAATCTAATGCTTTTTTTGTGTGTGTGGTGTTCTTTTAGAGAGTTTGCCAAAGAGAGAGAACGCGTAGAAAACCGCCAGGCGTTCCTCAAGATCCGGCGGCAACAGCAGCTGGAGAGGGAGCTTAACGGTTACGTTGAGTGGATCTGTAAGGCAGGTAAGCCGGAAGCATGTACCCTGACGCTCAGGTTAATCATAGTGAGCCTCATTATTAAATACCCCTCTGTAAGAAAAAACGAAAAAAAAATATTTATGTTGAGTAACTTTTTAAAGCGGTTGTCCGTAACACCGCGATCGTTACTATGCTGATAATTTTTTTTATTCAAATCGACAAACATTCTGTTGGAAACCGACCTACAAAATTGACTTCTGCCAGGCGAAAAAAATCTTCATTGTGTTATTTTTTTTTCATTCCCTTTCTCACTTTAGTTTTCTTCTGTCTCGAAAGAATTGGGTCTTAGAGAAACTCCCGGCAAAAAAACAGGAAAATTTCCTCCTACCTCGTATGGGAAGGTGGTTTTGAGGGACGGTTATCTTTATCCGGCAGCTAGTCGGTACTTAAGAGGCATCAAGATGGTCTTATATTATTAAAATAAAATAGGAAAATTGTTAAACTTTAGATTAGGGCGTGTTTCATCACTACATTGTGTAGTATTAGGTTGTACTTCAGCGACAATCAATATACATTTCATTTACTATATTCATAGAAGAGGTTGCATTTGAGAGTCAGCTGGCAGTGTTAATTTTGCTTCACGGTTATTTCATATCATGAAAGCGGGTGTCCTTGAGAAATGATGAGTTACTCATCCCACATAATGTGCTAATTAGCGATATCCTTGATAACCTATAAAAGCGTAATATCGAGTGGACAGTCTGGTTTTCCAGTAGTTATTTACATGTTCAAGGGGAAAGGTTTGAATTTTGACGTATGTCAAGTCTGTATTGTGTAGTAACGATCGGTCACTTCTGAGAAGTGGCTATGTAGTCAAACAACATTTGTAATTTTTGTGTTGTTTTTATATTCTACAGAGGAAGTAATTTTGGCCGAGGAGAGGACGACGGAAGAAGAAAAATTGCACATTATGGAAGGTCAGTAGAAACCGTAATTTTTTTTTAGTTCATTCTTTGGTGTAAAAGTCCAAGCAATCTTGATAATCTTTTTAATACCGCCTCCCCCTTTCCCGGGCAATCAAGTTTAATCCAGATGGTTGATTGAAATGTAATCGTTTAAACAAGCACTGCATTCGAGGACTATTCAGATAAATTTTGTGCTGGCATTATCCGCGCGTAAAAACTTTGCCACAAGAGGAGACACTCCCAAAACGAACCAAAAAGCTAGAGGCTGGACAATTGGCGGACATCAATTCAAATAGATGTTATACCGAGCCATTCAAATAGAAGCGCTCCGTATAACGCAACGAAAAAGGTGTGACATCTGCCTTGGTGGCTCGGGAGACAAAGTTTAAGCCTATCCTAGGTTGGAAGGTTTAAATCCCTACTGCGGTTCTCGCAATCTTACCAAGACTTATTGCAATGTAATTGCTGTGTAACTAGGATTTCACTCGTGCTTTAATATATCTTCTGGTGGTCCAAACTAATCCGCTCTCATTTTCGAGGTCAGTATAAATTATCTTTGTTGGTTTAAAAATAAATATAATTGCATTGTGTAGTACCTTTTCATGTTTTAAGGTACAGCTTTCTTTTGCATTCTGACCATAAACCTGAACATTCTGAAATTGTAATCGTATTATTTTTTTAGACATTTCATTTTGCTATTAACTGGTTCAAACCAAACACCTGCATAAAAAAATTACCATTGATCAAATATTGAAGTCCGTGCATCCAGCCTGTTTTTCCGCATGACGCCCTTAAGGGCCAACTCTTGAGCCCCGTGATGAGCACCTGCTCGTTGCTAACGAGTACTTCATGCTTTGTTCTCGCCATCCTTTCAGCTCGAAGGAGAGCTGCGACAAAACGAAAGAAAACAATGAAGAACACCCAGAGCAAGAGCACGGATGAAGAGGACGAGGAGGATGTTGAAGACGAAGGTAACTAGTCCAACCTTTGTTTTTCACTTCCGCGCTTTTCTGGAAAGACAACACAAAAAGGAACTGTTGTACTGCGGCACGTGAACACCCTCCTTACCACAAGACACGTGATTACTGCGGCACATGAACACCCCCTTACCACAAGACACGTGATTACTGCGGCACATGACCACCCTCCTTAACACAAGACACGTGATGAACACAATCCAGCTTCTTTACTTGCACGGAAAAGTCACCTTACAGCTAGGTTGTTTCATGTAGGGCTCGCGCTGCGCAATATTTTTGGCAGAACAAACGCGTTTCCAGCGGCAAGCACGTTTTTGAAGCGTGCGCTATCCTCCGTTCCACCTTACCATGAACCGCTGAGGGCGCTACGAGACGTAGTCATGTGACATCTTCTCAAAGTTTGATTGGCTGGCAAGGCTCGCAGTGATTGATGGGGGACCATCGTGATTGTAAAACTGGAGGACAGACTGAGACATGTTTAAGCACAACGGGCGTGGCAACCATTAGCATTCTCTCAACTACTGTACCTGCGTTGTTTTCAACAGAATATTTGTTATCTACGAAATTAATCTTAGGCCGTAAGCTAACTTTGATTTAATTACACGTAAAGCGCAGATAACCCGCGATACAATCATAGTGAGCAAATCGATGTTACTAGTTGAAAATGTGCATGTGGGGTAGTGTAAACGACAGACGAAACATGCCCAACTACGAGGGATTCACTTCCGTAAAAGTAGATGAATATCGCTTCGTCATTTTTCTGCAGACGAGAACGTACAGCAATGTCCGTTTACTTTTCAGTTTCTGTCTACGAGAATTTTGGAGAGTCAAAGAAGTTCTAAGTATCCACCTCATCATTTTGTTGGCATACGTTAATTCACCATTGCTTGCCTTACGTCTATGGTGAAATTTGTTAACGTTACACTCGCTTGTAGAAATGAGGAAAGTTTAGCACCTCTTATTCTCATACGCAGGCAGAACGCTTTTGAATTCCACGCTTCGTGCTTATGATTGGTCACGGTAGTTAGCAGCTAATTCTTGCTCAGACAAAACACTGGTTAGGGCATAGCTGGTTGTAGTGCGACCGAATATCACTATTTAGATAAAAATGCCGTTTCCACGTGTGAATACAAGTATATGAGTACTCAAAAGTACTTCTAAGACTATCGCGAAACACCCGTAGCGTGATAATGTCCAGTCCTCATTTGTGGGACCTTCGCCGTGAAACAGGGCCGTCAACATACCTCGGTGTAATGGAAGCCTATTCAACTATACCTGTTTTATTCCTTTCATTTGACGACCGAGAAACAATTGAAATGCCAAAAAATAAAGTCGTTTCAATCAAACAATAACGCTATATGTCTAAACAAAAACTCTCATAATGGATAAGCCTGTTCTTGTCTTGCCAATGGGCGCATAGCGAACCTTCCATTCCGCTTCCAGCAGTAAAGCAAGCGGGGTATTATTTGGAACGTCAACACGATTCTTCGCATGTCAGTGAGGTATATGTCTGTGGCGTCCGGAGGTGCGGAGATAAGCTACGTTTGTGCATGCGGGTGTTCAAACAAAAGAACACATTTAAAAAATTTTACACACTACTTCAATACAAACACTTCAGTGCACTTCAGTACATACAGTTATGGGAATTTGCTCAAGCCCATGGCTTTATAAGTTGTCTCAATTACGTCACATCCGTTTAAAAGTGTCGATAAGTAATGAGACGCCAAATATTGAGAAACAGTGTCCATGAGCTGGAGGCCCCATAAAAAAACTACGTGACTTTTTTATTTAGCCGCTTTACTACCAGTGCGGCGAGGGTGCTCCGCGCCATACTTCGTCTCACCTTAACACAGAATGACCGAAAAGGCTAAGACCACAAGCAGGTGGCATTGACTAGTGCTCCCGCTGCTCTAACGTTCGGGCAGCCGAGGCACGATCGAACGCGAAATGCTCGGGTTTGTGGCTCATCTGTGTTAAAGAGACAAAGAGATTAGGATGATCGCTTGGTGACCGCATGCTCGAGAACATTTCGTGTTCTGTAATACCTTCAATTTCCGAGGCCCCTATCTTTCGGTAATCGGTCACAGAGGATATAATCGCGGCCACTAAATTTCGTGAATTCCAGACGTCTGCCATAAAACTCTTAAGACAGCGAAATTTCGAGAATGGTTCAATTCGGGAATTTCATAATAATTAAGGGCTCGCAAACATCAAAGGTTTCACAGTATGTCAGAGGAGCGCCCCCGCGACTACCGTTTTTGCTGGAGTGAAAGCTGAAACAGATGTGTAAAGAAAACCACCCAAAATTGCAGGAAAATCGAAACCTGAACACTTTTCTACACCATTTCTTTTCCTAGACAAAAATTGCGCGAAGGTATTTGCAGTACGAAAATTGCGAGTGCGCATCTTACAATGTGATATTTGCGATTTTCAAAAAATAAACACGATCGTTTTTTTTAATACAGCGCGTACACTCTTGCTTGTAGCGAATTTTGTGTAAGTTTTAATTGGTTTTTCGCACATGTGCTTTCAAATAATAGGCTGGAACGCATGCGCAATAAACCAGTTGAAAATTGCACGAAATTCAAAACATACAAATATTGTTCCACGAATTTTGTTTTTATTTAGTGTTGTGGAGACAAAAATATTTTCTCAGACAAAAAAATGGACGAAATTCAGAACATAAAAATATAATTGCATATGATTTAAAAAAAGGTATTTATTACATGTACATTTTAAGTATGAATTTTGTTAAAATTAACATATACAAATCTATGCTTAATACCTGCAATAACGCCGAGGAACTATTTTTAGTGCTTCAATTGTTTTGCGGTTTTTAATTTTTTTATTTGTGTTTTATTTTTTAATGTAAATTCCAAAAATGTTTTCGGTTAAAGCATATTAGAGATTTCTGAACGTTAACTGCCCACACGCAGTTAGCTCTTTTTTCACAATGGCCGGAAACTATAGTTTTACTCGCCAAATTTTATGCTATTCCCAGTTAGTTTTCAGGCATGTGTCTTCCGGCTTAGATGCCTGATTCGCATAACGCCATTATACTTTTGATTTTGCCGTAGCGACGTCGCACGTGTTTATTCATTTATTTATTTATTTTTACATACTGCAGCCCCGTCGGGGCTATTGCAGGAGTGGGGGCAAAGAAGACAGTTGCGATGTCATTAGGAAATATTCGGAGCCGCGTCTGCTGCCAAACTTGCATTGCAACGCCGATAGATAAAAAAAAACAAAAAAGCGCGACTTGTCCTATATTTGCAGAGCCCGAAGCAACGTGCGTGCACGCAGAAAACGTCTAGCCGTTGTCTCGACAGACTAGATGAGATTCAAATGTCCAAACGATTTGTTTTCGGAAAGGGGTTTCGTAAAATCGATCTAATAAAAAAATTAAAAAAAAACGGCGCACTGCTGTTTGTAGATTATAAATATATATAAATATGCAAGAATTTCACAATCCCGCTTCTTGTAATTATCTTCATTTTAATATGTTTTTTTAACAAATACAACTACTCTTTCTTTAATGCCTTAAACAAGATCACGTTTTGAAATAATGGCCCTCCCGCAAATGCACAAAAAAAATATAACGTTAGCTGGCAATCGGGCAAAAACCGCAAAATTTCGCTAAATATTGTATCGAATTCGCCGTATAAAAACGAATAATGTGACTCACGCTAGAAACCAAAGCTTTCCAAACAAATTATATGGAAACTCTCATAACATCTATAGAAAGCACAGAGGGAAGCGCACTCGTGCTGTTTCTGGTGCCGCTGTCACTTCCTTCTGCAGAGTAATATGCCGCGGCACTCTCTTGCATGGTAACCCAGGAGCGGGGTAAAAACGTGGCGGACAACAGAAAGTTCCAAACATGGCTGTGTTTGGAGTTCCGTGCTCCAAACGCAGCTGTGTCTGGATCTTTGTGCGCGAGCTTTGGGGCAGTTCTCTCCCTCGGCGCCACAACGCGTGCGATCTTTCGGGAGAGGGTCTGTTTCCCCCGCTATGGGAGAGAACTTGTTTGCTGTAGGAGCGCTGTCTGATGGAAATGAGCAGAATAGAATGTAATCTGCTGGTAAAGTATTTGGACGAAGCAATGCGTAGACGCTAACAGACGCTCGACTCGTTCGCCTCACATCGCAAACAAAAAAGTCCACAAATCCTGTGACCCCAATCGAAGAGCTGGAAACGTTCTCAAATTTAAGCGCACTGTGAGGGGGTGACTGACAGCATAGGTGATACTTCCCCTCACTTCAGCAACGCTGAAAGTACATGATCGCAGAGCTCGGTGTAACTAACCAAACCAATCACCGACAGTAAATGCGGCGCCTTAATTCTGTTTTTATGTTGTTGCGTGATTGGTTTAATTGGTGATAGCAAACCCGCAAAGACAACGAGCCCCGCGAAGATGCACTTTTTTCGTTGTTCGATTGGCCAGATCGAATCGTAGCGAGCAAAAGGAAGTCTGGCGGCAGCCGTGGGCTATTCTGGGTCGGCCGAGCGCCTCGATGACCCGGCTCTGTCGCGAGTGTTCGCGCGCGTCCCTCGGGGCTGTGAACGCGGTCTTGCCAACTAACGCCTTTGCCCTGTTGTCTTCTCTCTCTTGCATGTGCTTCTCTCCCATCGCACACACGCACTCCCACTTTGTGCCGGGTGCAAAAACCGCTGGTCGGGCCGTTCAAACCGTCTGTCCCTTTCTCGATGCCCCCAGAGACACCCGGGAAGGTTAAATTAAAAGGTACAGAGGCATGGGGCCCTGATCCCAAGCGCGCGCTAGTGGACAGTGTAGGCCTTCCGTGCCCTCTTCTCTATCTCGTGCCACCCATAGAGCAGTGCCATGCCCTAGTCGAGGGACCCCCTCCCCCGCATCCGGGCCATAGTCGGGCAACCCACCTGTCGAACGCGGGTCGCGCCGACGCCGGCGTCAGGGTCGAGACAACCTCCGGCGGTCAGTCATGTTTCTGGTTTCCGAACACCCGGTGTTGTTGTCAACAACCTAAAGGCATTCTTGGCTTTTTGCATTTGTAACGGCTAGGGTTTTGCTTTATTCCTTGGTTTCCTATAATTACTCGCTCATGTTGTATAGGGTGTACCCGCAAAGTATTGTGTTTTTGTGTTTTGTTTTACAGCAAAACTAGATTACGTATCGTCGGATGCTCAGCCGTCGCTCTTAAAAGAGTGCTGGCGATCCGACCCAGATGACGAGGGTTTGGAGATTGTTATTTTACTCAGCCACTAACAACAAATTTCGGGAAATTTTCAATAAAAAAATGGCACCGACAGGACCCACAGATAGAGAGAGACGGATTGCGTCACCTGCAGGAAACGAGCCCCATTTTCATTTCAAAAATTAACTGTATTGATAAATAACGGTTTGTTATGAAACATTCGCATCCGGTGCGGGCCGCTATCGCAACATTCGAGCGAATACTGAACCTTTGGCGATTTGTAGTTAATTTTTTGGTGGTGAAAATAATACCGGAAATGTTCTTAATAAAACACACTGTAGAATGCGACAATTATTTTTTTACACGAAACTTTGCAGTTCAGTATTGTAACTTTTTTTTCAAATTTCTTTAAAGAATCTAGACTATGTACGTTTGCTTTGTTGCAACAACACGAAAAAAGATGCCTATTGAGGATGGCTGACGGCCGGCATTGTCGCCACACTGGACGCCCGACTCGAAGCGGCCCTGCAGCCTCCGTCCCCCGCGGCCTGCGTACCCCTCCTAGACTGTGCCTCCTGGTCTGTGTTGCGTCCGTGCCCCTCCAACCCCCCGAGACTCTCAGCTCGCAGAGGCCCGTGCCTGTCCTAGTGAGACGCCCCCCTCCCCTCTCCATAGCGTGACTGCATTGCCTAGAGAGCCGCGCGTCTCTGTCCTCGAGTAGGAGCCGCAGAGGGGGACATCCCGTGTAGCCCGCCGTTGGATCCCGTTGTCTTCGTGTGTGTGTGTGTGCGTGTCCTAGTGTGCCTCGTGGGTTGACGCCTTGCTCTGCCGGATGTGCCTGACGGCGACGCGCTTCGCGCGAGCTTGCAATGCCGCCCACGCGCGGTGTGCGACGCTTTCGATCGGGGCTAACCGTGCCTTTTCCCTGTCCCGTTTTGCAGGCTTTGCGAGGGCTTCCTACTTAAAAACAAAAATAAAGAACAAGGGAGCTTGTAAAGCATTTTGGAAAATGGAAAAGAGGTTCAGGTACGTCCCGTCGAGCGTTTCTTTTTTTGCAGCGGAGCTGTTAAGGGCTAGTTTCCCCAGGATTGTGTCCGCCGGATTAGAAATGATGACACCGAACTTTGGACAGCTACCGACACCTATGAGCGACGGCGGCAACCGGAAAGCTGGCTGCCGCCGTCACTCGTAGATAGCGGCAACCTTTCTACGGAGGAAGAAGAGCGGGAGCGGAACGAGCGGCGATGTGCGCAGCAGCGTGAATGGTTCCGCAACCGCCGCGAAGCCGCTATCGCCTAAAGTTCCACTGCGTCGAGCGCTTCGATTCTTTTACGAAAGACGAGCAGATCGCTCGCCTGGAAAGCCACCGACAAGATCAGAAGCTAAAGCTCCGCAGCTCTTTCTTCTTCACCGGAGTGAAAAAACTGGAAAAAAAAATGTCTTAATTTTTTTTAAGGTTTGAGCTGGCTTCTTTATACGGGTTAAGTTAAAATTCCTGCTTAGTGATTTAAGGAACTAAGAGGGCCTTGAACGTGCTCGCAATATAAAATCATCCTCAATGTGGGCGTGCCATTTGTGTTCCTATTTACTCTTAGGGAAGCCAGTCTGAGTGGCTTTCCAGGGTGTTATAGTTCGTTTCAGCTTACGTCCAGACGCAGACGATGCTACGAGCTAATTGGACCAATCAAACAGTGTCAAAAACGCGAGTCTCTAGTCCTTCCTTCTACGTGATTGGTTCAGCGTTGATGGAACATATGCAAAAATATGACGAATGCCATAATGGTACGCTTTTGAAGCTGTCTGATTAGTTGACATCAGCTCGTACCTTCGGCTGCGTCTGGACTTAAGGTAAAATGGAGTAGATATACTTAGTCATATTCTTCCTTTTAGCATTTCTAGAAAAAACGTGTTGCCAGGTGAAAGGGCTTGTGTTTTCTGAAATTACGTTACATATTACATGACTTTCCGAATAATCGCATTCTGGGCACTAACATTTTTGTCTGCTGTGCTGTCGAACGCGTTTTGAGCGTACGCAGTAAGCTCTCTTGTACCAAATATAAGACGCCGCGCATTCGTCTGCAGCACAATGACGCAGCATTTTTCGCCTGTGTGATAAGGGCTGGGGAGGTCTACAGGCACCTTTCCATCGCGCTTCGCTCGGGCGAAAACTGTCGAGTCACTGGGTTTTGAACGTTTGCACTGCGTCTCGTATTTCGCAGAAGAGAGCTACTGCGCCTGCGCCGGGCGCCTTCCACAACTCGGTAAACCAAAATGGCAGCGTGCAGACGGCGATCATGCGGAGCGCAAGTTTGTCTGCTTCTTGGGCGGGGCTTGCGATGATGTCAGAACGCTGAGCTCTCATTGGCTCATTAACTCATTAACATAGTAGCGGGTAGACCTCGAGGCATCTAGCATTGAGGTCTACCCACTATCCTTTTCAATCGAGGCCGATCGGAGTTTGGCGTCCGCCTGACGTCACTGCAACTCCTGCGAAAAAAGCAGACGACTTGCTCTCCGCACTGAAATGGTCTCTAGGTATTCCTAGAGCCACTAAATGAGTTGCGCTTAGAGTATCGGCACTCCGTTCCTCGACATTGTTGTGGGCGCCGCCATTTTGGCTCGTATGCAGAGCAGACGCAACTGCCGATCGTCATGATTCGAAGGTGTGACTTCCTCAGCATTATATTCGGTGTTAAAAAGGTCATGTTACTGTTTTGCTATGTTGCGAACTGTTTAAACATTTGTGGAGGGCGGGAAAGCGTTTCCTGTGATTTCAGATAAAGCTTCAGATAACTGGCAACCATGATTTTAAGACACAAAATGGCCAAGTGTCGATACTCTGAAGCGTAGCTTATTTAGTGGCACTAGGTATTCCCATCTTGCCCGTCAGCTCGAAAAAGTCTGCTCTTCCTTGTATTCCCGCGTGCTTCCTTGATATTTTAAAATGCTGATTGCCCTACCTTTTTCTTTGTTTCAGGTTCTTCATCCGTCATATCGTCAAGACTCAGACGTTTTACTGGGTTGTGATAGTGCTTGTATTCTTAAACACGGTGTGTGTTGCTGTTGAGCACCACAATCAGGATGAATACTTAACAAAGTTTTTATGTAAGTAAATATTTTTGTTTACAAATAGCTTATTTGACATTTCAATGGTAAGACGGCTGTTACATTTGAAAAGAGAGCTGCAAGCGACTAGGGCATCCTAGCTTATTTCGCGTCAGCTTAAATTTGTAAGTTTAAAGTTATAGCAAACTAGCTCTAGCAGGGTGTACTTCTTTAAAAATTCATAGTAAATGTTGAGAGCTCTCATAAACCACTGTCGCAATTACTATAAAAACCCTTCCCGGCTGAGATGTCAGCAGTTTAATGGGTGTCTATCGCGGAAAATGTGCCATGAAATTGAGATTTTGGATGCATGTCAAAAAAACTTCGTGTGAACGAAATTAGTCCTCTGCCCTTCGCTGGGACGTACCAGATTCTCCCTTGTTGTTTGACACGCACGTGTTAAATTTTGTCTATAATATACAGCCATGGGGGTGGACAGCTAATCTCAAAAGAACTATTTATTCAATTTGTTACCGGATGGGACACTTCGATTCACCTAGTCAATATTCTTGTATTTTGCCCGAACATCTCAACGCGTTCAGGCTTTCTTTCCACCTAGAGAATTTACTTTAATGCACGCGCACATATATACTTCAGCTCTAGAGGTTCGTGCAAAGTTCTGGAAATCATGGACCCTATATTGTGCAGGCTTGAAAAAAAATACATTTTTATCTTCGTGCGTGACCGGCCGCCCAAACGCGGCATCTTATATCTTTCACCTAGCATTTTATTGAACTGTAAACAATTCGCGAGCTGAAGTTTAGCATCATTCTTTTTTTTATTCCCCGTGAGTGATTTTTTGAGTTGTTGTTGTTTTGCATTTCAGATTATGCAGAATTTGCATTTTTGGGGCTGTTCATCTTCGAAATGTTAATCAAGGTGTATGCTCTTGGACCACGCATTTACTTTGAATCCTCCTTCAACAGATTCGACTGCGTAGTAGGTTCCCCTGTCTTTTGTCGTTTTTTTACTTTAAGCAGGAAATGCATATTGCGGATTCTCATCCCTTTTTCGTTTGGTTTTTGTTTTCTTGTTTGTGTGCGTCAGGTTATAGCCGGCAGCATCTTTGAAGTTGTCTGGTCCAGTCTGAAAGAGGGCTCTTTTGGACTTTCCGTTCTACGAGCTCTTCGACTTCTAAGAATATTTAAATTTACCAAGTGAGTCCCTCTTCCTACCCATCTGGGGACGCGCTCTCGTGATGATCACATTTTCAATTCGTTTCCCTACATTTTCATTAATAAAATAAAATACTCATCGTTGCAGATTCCAGGAAAGAGCATGGCTTTCGAATTTTACCTTATATTCTCCCCTTGAAAAGACACTAAACTGCCCAAATAAACATATTTTCGAGTACCTGGATAGGACACATATAATATTTCCCAGAAAAAAACATATTTTTTTTAATGCAATGTACGTTGCGAGGCTCTTTTGGGTGATTTCATAACAAGATTGTGTTTCCGGGTCAATGTTTCGTAATAGAGGTCTATTTCGGAATCGCTACTAACTCATAGTGAGTCTCGCAGCCTAATAACACGCTTTTTTATATTACTGCAAAATATCGCAAAAGCACCCACTTCGTTCAAGCGCCCACTATTAAGGTGTTCCAAACTTGAGAATTTTGCAAATTATACGTTAAGCGCCCGATTTACCGGACAAACGTCCATGTCTACGTTAATTCAGCTTTCAGTGAAAGTGGGGTAGGCGCTCCCCCGGTATTTTATAGTACGCGTGTGTGTGTGTGAGCGTGTACGTGTGTGTGTATGTGTGTGTTATTTTGATTTCATTGTTTTGTTGATTTGGGGAAGGGGTTAGTTTCATTTACTCCTTATTGTTATCCAGGAACATAAAAAGGATTATATCTACTATAGATTCACGTTTCTCGGACGATTCCGATACACACTGGCAATTCAGTGTGAGTTGTTCTTGTGCGCCATAAATTATAAGTGCTCTTCTACTGGGGAGTCGACTCGTGTTTCGGAGTAGCACTCAAAATAAATTCCAAAAATAGATGTCGCGCTTTTTTTTCCTTTTTTTTGCGGGGGGGGGGGGGGATGGTGTTGTCTTGTGGCATAGTTGTCTTACCCTGGCGCTTAAAATTGTTATTCGTAGTTCAGTATCTTTATAAAAAAGACAAATATACATGGCAGCCATAAAGTAATTAATGCAGCAAAATATCTTTGATATACATTATATATCTGCGCTCATGAACAGCTCTTACAAATAGTTGTCACTTCCTTCGCACTTTAAAAAAAATGTAATAAACGCTAGTTACTGTGGTTTTTATTACATGACATTTGGGCAATCACTCTTACGAACATAATAAATATCTCTTTTTTTTTTCAAGTCTAGAACACAACGAAATCTCAGTATTGGCATCCAAACTTGGGATACTTCCTTATTTTCACATTTGTCAGCATGACACAGCGAACGAGAGGTGCTGAATTTTTTTTTATATGTCAACGGTAGAGCGTGTCTTCAAAAAACAATTACGCTGTTGTTGTTGTTGTTTTCTTCTTTTTTTTTAATCATAGTAAGAATTACGCGTTACTGAACACTCAGTCTCTCTTTGAAATGTATCGCTAGCGGCGAGGCCCCGATACGAATATTTAAGAACGAACCGTTACTTTAATCAAAGCTTACATGCGAGTTTATGAACCTTTCACTGGGAAAATGGGGCTCGTTTAAGGTAGCAGACGTCATTCAGCTCCACGTATTCGTAGCCTTCTTTGGCCACCATTTTCCCATTGAAAAGTTCCGAAAATCGCTTACAACTTTTATACGAACAAAACTACAACCTCCGAAACTTCGGTATCTGGTTCGGGCTGCTAGAGCTACATTTCGGAGGAAACTAAACAAGCCTGCTGTGCGTAATTTTTTTTTTTTTGTAGTGCAAAACAAAAATGTAATTTTTTTTTTCGAGGACACACTGTGGTCGGGTGTAAAATCCGCGTTCGCGCGTGTTCCAGACACGAGCTAAACATAAATGCTTGAGGTTTTTTTGTTTTTTCTTCCATTACAGGTACTGGTCTTCGTTACGAAACCTGGTTATCTCCCTGCTGAACAGCATGCGTTCCATCATCAGCTTGCTCTTTCTGCTGTTCTTGTTCATCCTCATATTTGCGCTCCTCGGCATGCAACTCTTTGGGGGCGTGTGAGTACTCCGCCTACAGCTCTACGCTTTTTCTTTTTTTTATTTTAACCACCATCTGACGGCTTTTTGCCGCCCTGCCTTTGTCGTATTTCATCAACAATTCGTTGCGAGAACATCTGAACAAGGAAAACATTTTGAAGACTAACATTTTTCTTTTTTTTTGCAGCAGAGTCAGTTTACATTGGCATTGACTTTCGTGCTTCAATTTTATAGCCTAATAACTAAAAATAGAAAATCAATGAGTGCCCAATCAACCGCTCCAATGATGTCTAATTCAAGTCAGTGTTCCCGTTAAAACATTGTGCTCACATTTCATGTGGCCGAAATCACATTGGAAAAAAGGAACGACATCGAGGTTAAGGAGTGTTCGAGTGTGACAGTACTGTGAAATGCCTTCCTAAAATCAAGATTTGTTGTAAATACCAAACCGTATTTGCATTTCATGTTCAGAAAAAAATGCAGGAAGGGCTTTTTCTTAAATTTTAGCTTGTATTTGAGGCACAAGATACTAACTCCCAAACGTTACGTTTTGGGTCTTAATTTTGTCCTAATACCTATATTCTGTGGCATCTAACGAAACTCTTATGCAAAATAAATTAGAAGCGTGATAGAAATTTGTGTTGGATATTTCCCGGAATTCTCCGATAGACCTGTTGCGAAACGTACAGCTCCACGACGGCAGGAAATTTTGGGAACCCTCGGTACAGATCACGCGTTTCTCGTTGCGCCTCGCGACTGCGCGCTGTCAGGGCAGCTACCGCCAGCAGCCGTTGCAGCCATCCGCCATCCCGCCCATCCGCCGAATCGTACGTCTTTGGTGGCGTACCGTATTTGTGGCAGCGTAAAGGCATCGCGACAGGTGAACTTATTTGAATACGTTATTCGTTGTAACTTACCTTCACGTATTCAAGTGTCACCGCATCGATTTAGTTTGCAGCGCAACCGTGGCAGGTTTCGACCAGGTTCGACAAAGCGTTGGTGCAGCAGACGACAGAGCCGGTAAAAAGGAGAGGGATGAGAAAGGGGCAGCCGTTGGCTCGTCGCTCGTCAGACTCGGCTGCTCAAAAGTTGTTGCCGTGGTAACCTGCGCCTGCTCGCGTAGGCCACGTGGTCACGTGGTAGCGTGAGGAGGGGCGTACCGAGGACTCCCATTATTCGTCGCGCGGCGCGCGCGGGCTTTTGGGATTTTTGCAAAGGGTCTATTACTAAAGATTAATCCGTTAAATGACTTGACCTCGTGAAGAAACGGGCTAAATAAAAAATCAATTTGTCAGATCATTTTTGTTTTGTTTGATGATGTAAATAGTAAACAATACGTTCAACAACGTCATCACAACCTTGTATTACTTTCTATCGATGTAAATAAAAAGTTATAGACGATAGAAACGCACCTTTCATTAATTGGCCTTATATTTACTTCCAGTTTCAACTTTAAAGAGGGTACACCTGCGGCCAACTTTAACACTTTTCCCATTGCCTTGCTCACGGTATTTCAAGTAAGTAGAGACCGATATTTTTTGTAACTGACTTCTGACCGTTGCTATACTCGACGTTCGTGTATCTGGCGCGTGCTTCTCACTTTCCAAAGTGACGAAATCTCGTCCTTGTTGCACTGTTAAATTTCACTCTGGGCCGTGAAATTGGAAGCACCGAAATGGTGCATACTATGTACGACATAGTTTGTGTTGTTGTTGTTAAAAGTACTTCGATCGGGTAAACGTTAGCTATGAGTCCGAGTGTTTCAGTGGGACCTTAGCACTGAGACATTATATATGCTTATCTTTAAAGTCATAATTATAATTTTTAGCATAGCGTTACCATACCTTTACCGCCGTGCCGCACACAAACCAAAATGTACCACAAAAAAGAAAGAAACGCTTGAATAAATTTTTATCTTAAACCACGTTGCCGTAAGGAAAACAAATGTGATAATGTTGTCTCGGTTCATTTGGGGTGTGCCCAGCATAGCCGGTAATAACAACGTTATTCCTGTAAAGCTATGTTAAAACTTTATTTGAAGACTGTCATAACGGCATTGAGCGTAAGTCTTATCTTTGTAGAATCACAAGAAGCAGAGCGTTTAGGAGGCTATGCTGAAATTTTTATAAACTGATATTTTATTGCTTTAATAGAGTGGTTCTCAACCAGAGATATTTCACGAACCCCTTGTGGATTGACGGAGATGATCGAGGACCCCGTTCGTGGTGAGGGAAGGGGAAAGCTATAGGTTAAAGATAATGATTTAATAAATGGCTTTAGCTAAGGGCTAATGTGAAGTAGACCTCTCTTGTTTACATACATACGAGAAAACTCGCATGAAAACTGAAGCATGTCTTCTCGACCTGAAAAAGGACAACTTTTATTGCCGGGCTTGACTGATGAGGCAGTGCTTCGCGGACCCCTAGAATGCCTTCGCGGACCCCAAAGGGTCCGCGGACCCCTTGAGAACCACTGCAGTTTAATGAAATATCAGCATGACGTCCTATAGTTTTCATTACGTATTTGTTTCAATGTTGTTTTTTTATAAATTAAAATTAAGCTTGTCTTAGCTTGCTGAATGTTTTGAAACCAGTCTTACTGCAATGGGAATTGCTAAAAGCTGGGTTGTTTTTCCTTGTGAACTTTGTAGAATATTGTACTATTGTAAACTTGTAAAACGTGAAGAAAAAAGAAGAGCGTTAACTAATAGATTTTTGTTTTTACACTTGTAAATTTATGAATTTTGTTTTTTCTTCTACTTGGCATTGTGCTATGTTGATTGATTTAATTTTTACGTATATTTCTTTATATTATGTTTCTTTTTCTTCTTATGTTTGTGTTTGGTGAGAAATGTACAAGGGTAGGGGGCCCATCAGGCGAATATTTGTTTACCTCCCACACCCCGAACCCGTGACTCACGAAGTCCGAATAAACTCTTAATATTATTATTACTATTATTATTATTCAGCGCAGTTTGGTCATTAGTTGCTATTGCGCTGCATGCGCTGCTTTTCAGATCCTGACGGGAGAAGATTGGAATGAAGTAATGTACCACGGCATCCAGTCGCAAGATGGGATCCATGGCGGAATGATATACAGCCTCTACTTCATCATTCTCGTCCTTTTTGGCAACTGTATCTTTTGACGTTTTTCGGTGGTTGTTTTGTCATAAACCTTGTCATGGTAATGGTTTGATATTTTTTTATTTTCCATGAAAAATGTATATTAGTTAATATATATTTTTGACAAGCTAGGGCATTGTCTGTGCACGTTATATGCTCATCACGGCTATTTCGTTTCTTTTTGTTTTTGTTTGTTTCCCGAAGACGTAATACAGATGTCGACAAAGATAGCGTGCACACACTATTGTCACTTGTAAATTATTTTTTCTTGTCACATTAACAATTGATTGCCATCAAAACTACTAATGTGAAGTAATGCGCTTATGCGGGATAGCAGCTTTATCAGTCGAATTTAGATTAATAAACGAACTCGTGTGAGTAAAAAAATTTTTTAAAAATTGTCGAAATTGCGTTTGTGCGGACTCGGTTGCCCAGTGCGGGTCAAAGAAATGCGGTTCTTAGCTTGCCAAAAAATAAGCTTATATATAAGCATCTAAAAAGTTTAAGCTGTATTTTTAAGTTAAAGTGCGTCGTTTATAAAGGAATTTTTCTTATCTTATAAAAATTAATATGAAAAATAAGAATAACACACCTTACGTTTTATTTTCGCATGTCCACTGGCAAAAATTATTTAATTCCTTAACTCGATTTCTTCTCGCTACGGATCTCGTATTATCAAAAATACCAGAGATTCAAGCTTATCAAAATGGAAAAATGCGATGTTACCGACAGTGAATCTAACGGTGGACATGAAGCTCGGTTGTGGCAGTCCTCTCCATTGTTGCTCTTGTCATTACGTTTTTAATGTGAACACTTTTTTTTGTTCTCTGAAGCGTTTTGTTAATACGTTGAGGATGACCTAACGTAGACCAAGCCGACTACGAGCCGCCTTGACACGCCCCCTCGCCAGACACACTGTTGAACGTGTTCTTGGCCATTGCCGTGGACAACCTGGCTAACGCCCAGGAGCTGACCGCAGCCGAGGAAGAGGACGCCGAAGAGGAGAAGGAGGTGAGGCGCACGCCTCTTTCAGCTTTCTCGAATCTCGTTACCGAACTGATCGATGATATATCCCCAATAGGAGGTATTCACGGGACATTGTCGGAGGCTGTTTGTAGCACACGCTCGAAACTATCCCCCAGGTATCGTCTGCCAATAGAACAACGATTCTAATTGGATGAGAATGTGAACTGCATGTGCATAATCGTGCATTCCTCCTAGCCAGAATAGTTGTTCTTGGCGTAAAATAAATTGGAGCTAGTTCTGAACATGCGTTGCGTGAGCGGAATACGATGTCTCATGAATACCCTTTGTACGCCTGAAGCATTGTGTGTAGTAGAGTATGTGTATATTTCCACTTCTGCCTTGAAGTTGAGTGTCCGGGACGGAAAAACGACGGGCTGCGGTCACGCTGGTTGTGGCGGTACGTCGCAATCACTATGAACTGCCGTCCATGTCGTTAGAATTCAGAACTATGATCATATGGTGTGCCACCGAAACTAAAATTCAGCTATTATTAAGAAGAAAAAAAACGTGGCTAGCGTTTTGGTCGGAAAATCATTATAAGCCTGTAGACGTGATGAATGGAGCTTCACAGTTAACAACTCGAACTTGGCAAAATGTACAAACTTTTTTAATAAAGTTGTCGCCATCGAGGCGGAGAGTATTGGCAAAATTAGAATTACCACTATACTTATAGTGACAAAGACTATGCATCCACGCGCCACTTCAAATAAACTGACACTCTGAAGGTTTTCGTGGCGGCTACTTCGCCATTTTAGAACCAGGATTAGTGAACTTGAGAAGACTATTTACCATCGACAACAAATAGACCTCGTATGAAAGTATACTTTCACTTGGGAGATATCACACTAAATGTCAGTAGCGGACAAAAATAACGTAATTAAACTTGCAATGCTACCATAAATCCACAACAGCCTGCACTGTATGTCATCGTATGTATATTCTGGACGCCCGTCTAAGCCTTCGGCTACTCTGGCTTTCGACGGTGTCTTCTAAGCTATCGACAAGCAGCGTGTGACTCGCCTGTCGTGGTCGCATACTCTATGGAAGGCGATGCCACCCAGCGAAAAAAAAAAACTAAATTGGGGACAGGGGAGCAAGTATCTGATGGTGTGCGGCGGAAACTGGAACGGCCTAGCGGCTGAATTGTGAAATAAAGAAAAAGAGGGATTCAATCCACGGCTTTGAAGTTTCGAGCACCGTAAAATCCCGAATACATTCCCTCCTCGCACAAAGAAAGATGAAGGAAGAAAATAGGAGGTGGGCGATCTCTCGGGGGAGTGGGGGGGTCATACAGCGGTCGACGCGAGCCTCGCTGCGGCTGCTATGGAGGGTTTTATTTGCCGCCATTTTCTCGCAGAGGGCCAAAGAAGAGTTGGAGAAGGAAATAGCAGATCTTCAGATGGCGGCAGGTGCCGGTCTGGACCCGCCGCAGGTGAACATCTGCCCGCCTTCCCCACAGAGCAGTGCCCCTGTGAAAGGAAAAAGCTTCCAGTTGTAAGTGCACACGCTCTTCTTTTTATCTGTTGTGTTAGTACTCCGTTCTTTCTTTTAAACTGTAGAACTACAGACCTAAAGCGTCGTGACACAGGTTGCGCCGCGTTGTTGCAATTTGGCAACCACTACAAGTGTGCAAAGATGTGGCGAGAGATGGCGCTTGGATACGACGACAAACGGGCCAGCTAGCCAAATAACAAAGGTCTGGTGTCACAAGCCGCAGTCTGACCTAAAGATTTTACCCCTATCTATCCTTCCACCTATTTATTTGGCGGCGCTTAGTTGTATATGTATCTCTCTAATGTTTCATATGGATGGAGCCGGGGAAAGGGGGAGGCGAGAGGGGCAGGGGTTGTCGGTGGCAATTTTGTAATCAGTCTAGTCGGGAAAAAATCGGAATATGGCGTTGACATCGTACGCCACTGGTTAACTCTGGAGACGTATTGGTTCCCTGCAGCTCGTCTTGCTGACCGAAGGTCGACGCATCATCGTTTAAATAACGTGTCGACACTATCCTCTTAATTACATCATTAAAACTTGACGCAGTCTGTACCTGTTGGTTCGAGAATTAATCTTTTGCGTCAAGTAAATATAACATACCGGATAGCAGCACCCAACACAGCGTTTCCGCACAAGCCTACCACAGATCTGGGTAGCGTTATCTGCATCCTGCAATACCACAATATATCAAAACGTCAATGAGAATTTGGACAAGAATACATGTTCCTCGTTCAACTCAAAACTGTGCAAGAAAAATTTCTAGAATAGTCCTTCAAAAGCGCAGGACTCTTTTTGGAAAATATCATATTGCCAATATGATTAGCTATCTTGGTTATTATATTTGGTTCATTTGGTACAGATTGCCATATTATTTCATTGGTCGACAGTGGTTGGATATTTAGTTATTTTGTCAATAATTTACCGACCCGGGTCGGAGCAATGGCTTGAAGGAAAATATCATTTGATTGCATGACCTATCTTCCGTGAGGCGTTTGGTGTTATTGTTCTATATATGTACTTAAGTATCACAAAAATCTCTGAGAGTTTGAATTGCAGGCCTCCTCGTCTATCGCGGAAATGGCTAAGCACTTGCGTTAGTGAAAAATTATCTTTGGTCATATGGTATTGACCACAGTGACTAAAATAAATATAAACTAAAAGTGAATATCAGTTATGACTGAGTTATGCACATGTACCTAAAGGAGCCAATGCGTTAGTCACTTGTAAAACTCGTTTAGTCAACTTTTGCTAATAAGGTACGTTAAGACATATCCTAGTTTAATCATTAGTTTCTAAACTGACCCTTTTTTGTTATTTTTTTCGGCCACCTAGCGGCGGGAGCCAAGATAATCAGACAGGAACCGGCTCCAAACTGAAAGGAACTAACGACAACAACAACATTGATGCGGATGATGGTGAGTGATATTTTTGTCTCATATCTCAGTCAAATCGAGATGAAACACGTCGGTTTTATGATCTACGACAAAGCAGTGCCCGAAAAGGTTTTTTGCTTGAATGGCTTTGCTGTCAAATTAATTATTCAAAATTAGTTATCCAAAGCAGTTATCTTTTCCTACAGAAAACCCCGTGATCCAAGCTCGCTCCCTGCCATCGCTTCAGCTTCAGCAATTTGTGACTTCTTCAGCAGGTCATGAGCTTGCAAATATTTGGTGCTTACGATTGATATGGTGGAACACGAAGACAAATAGTAATCCTCAGCATTTGCTAATGATACGGCCCCTTATGCGCTTTGAAAAAACACTGTCAACATGCCGACGTACACTGACTAATCGCGTCTTCAATCTCTGATGTAACTTTCTTTTTTTTTATTCTCAGACTACGCCAGAGGGGACGATGAGGAGGACGAAATGACTGGCCCAAAGCCGATGATGCCGTACTCCTGCATGTTTATTTGTTCTCCTACAAATCCGTAAGTCGAAAATCCTCTTTCACTAGCCTCGGTGCTCTTAAACCGATGTTGCCGCAGCTCAGTTGGAACGCTGTAGCTGTCTTCGAAGCTTCAGAATTGTTTCTTTGATTTTGTCCATGCGTAGCGCAAGTTCGTCTGCTTCTTTTACGGTTGTTTTGGAGACGTCAAAATGCCGAGCTCTGATTGGCTCTGATTGAAGGATAGTGGGTAAACCTCAAGGCAGCTTGCTTTGAGGTCTACCAACTATCCTTCAATCAGAGCCAATCAGAGCCAGGCATTCTGGCGTCAGTACAAACTCCTGCAAAAGAAGCAGACGAAACTTGCGTTCCGCACAGTCAATGACAGCTTAAGAAACGCCGGGAGTGGCGAACATCATCTTATCATTCAGCAGCCAATCAGGTTGCAGCATTAGAGGATGAAATTTCAAGAACATAATAAACTACGTCCTGCGTTTATCGAGCTGTAAGTTATTATACATAAATTTAGGCGTCTTTCGGGCTTCTTACGTGATAAAAAGAAGATAACCAATGCGGCACCTAAGCTCTGTTTCGACCTAAGTCAGAACGCCGTCAAAGGTGGGAAGACACACGAGCACGGACACGCAAATTAATAGTGTAACGTCAAGGCGCACTCATTGTGCATGATTGGTATAAAAGGTGATAAGATGCACACGCACATGCGCAGCGAAAGCCGTGACATTGCGCATTTTGCTACTGGCTGATTGGTCCAGTTGGTTCGTTGCGTAACGGTTGCGACTTGGTGAAAAGAAATGTGTCTATTAGCGTACTCTACATTACCCTGGAAATCGGATTCCACCTATGGCAGCGCGTTGCTGCAGAGAGGCGCCAGTCCACGAATTGTTCACGCAATCGCGTAATCGTTCTTGTTTCATAATGAACGAGGCAAAGGGGTACTGGTCGGACAATAAGACAATTTTGAGCCCGTAGTTATGAAAGTGCCGTATCGTAAAATTTATTTTGAAATTTTAGTGCTGCGACTCTCAGAAGCGATTACCATGTGTAAAGCAAACCGTTACAAAGTTGTCGGCGCTTTCAATTTTCCGACTGAACTCAATCAGCCTTACGTAAAGTTTGCGGCAAGATAGGTGTGAATTTCGCTCGACAGATCTTGAGGACTAAAGGGCATCGCAAACAAAAAAATTACATATTAGTATAAAAATAAACAGTGAAGGAACGGATAAGCTTTTTGACCTTCAATGTTACGAAAACCCGAAATCGAGGTTTTAAGATCGACCAAACACATAAACGTGTTTCTTGATCATTGTCTTTTACGGTCTTGAAATTTTGCAAGGTTCGCGTATCCGATTTTCATAACCTCTGTTTCTCGCAAGTTTGTTGTGGATTTTTAGATTGGGTCGTACCAATTCTTTGTTGGTAGAGTCGTGCTTTATTTCGGTAGGGCAGGCGCTATAAAAGTATTATGGCAGTCAAAATTAAATAAAGAAACTAGACGAATGGGGACCATTGTGGGAGAAGGTAGAAAATTAAACAAGGACAAATTTATGGCCGTTGAGGTCATGGCAAAGAAATATCTTGGATGAAAGGACAAAATGTAATGCAGCTCGCACCAAAAAAAAAAGTTGCCGTTGTTTTTTTTTGTGTATAGTTGTTACCGAAGCCGCTAGTGGAGTGGAATCTGCATATCCTGAGCACTAAATATACCGGTAAAAGCTGATATCCGTCAATACTCTGTCTAAGTAAATTGCGAAAGACGTAGATCTCGTGTTTGTGTTAAATATGTCGCGCAGTGTAAATTCATGTTGACCAAACCTTGCTTTGAGTTTAATTTGAAACTTTAAGAAGAACCGACTTTTCAGCTGAGTTGGCCTTATAGGCCGACCTACGGAGTCGTCTTCTGCCGAGCAAAAAACGGGTTCCCGGTTTCCCTCGTTCCCTTCCCTCCCGCACTCTTCTCCCCTCCTCTCAACACAGGAGCGGGTCTCTCAGTTACTCCCCGCCGGAAGGAGGAGAGTTTCCCTCTTCCTCGAATGGAAAGGAGGAATAGAAAGAGCGTTTCCTCCTTTCTTACTGTTCTTCGGTTTTTAAGGCGAGCTGGAGGTTCCGCTGAACTGAGATTCAGCTTGCATGTTTGCATTCTGGCAATAAAAGGTCCTATTAAATATAAAATAAAAACTCTGGGTGCTTAGAAACTCGGTTCTACTTTTTTTTAAAGCTGTGCATTTTGTCGAGAAGTTAGACATTTTAAAAGTTTGTTACAGTGCTTATATACTTGACTTCAGCAAAACTGTCCAGACAAAATAAGCTTAATTTACGGCGAACACCTATCGTACCTAAATTCGTAAAAAAGAAAAACTTGACTTTATGGGAAATGTGCACTGACTCTACTTACTTGTCAAAAAGAAAAACGTTCTGGATATTACTAATATAGCCCTACCCTAGTATGCAACAACACCCCCCCTCCCCCCCCCCCCCAAAAAAAAAATCGAGAGAATTTTACAAAAAAATTACCATTCAAATTTTGGGCAACAATGCCAAACAAACTATCAAAATTATTTATGCAAAAGCACTAAACGGGCACAAGCTATCAAAAGAACTAAAAGAAATTGGCACCGACCTTTCCTTCAAAGTCCTTTAATGCGTGAAATGTTGTTTTAGGAGCGATTGTTTCAATCGTTTGGAAGACGTTAAACCGTCGTTACGGTAGTGAATAACCTGCTTTTATCAATTTATAAATATGTCACCTTACGTTTATTTTCCCGTTAAATTTAGCGGGGATACTCGATAGGTGTCTAGGTCAAAAGGCGTGAATTTTCTCGCTAAATTTAGTAACTGAATTGGTGTATAGGTCACATAACGTCTATTTCCCGCTAAATTTAGTGGGAAAACTGAATTGACGTTTTGGCCACAAGACGTGAATTCCCCCACTAAATTTAGCGGCGAAACTTAGTCGACGTATAGGTGACGTGCCATGAATTTTTCCTAAGGTGTATTGGTTCCGTGACGTCACGGGACACGGCACTTTTCCGCTAAATCTAGCACAAAAATGCACGGACAGACGGACAAAATTTCGGGATTGGAAATAGCGTTAAAAGGCATTTCCTGCTTTAAAATTAAATCTATTTGGAAGGCCCCAGGATTACTGCATACGTTCGGCTATGAGGCCTTACCATCTTCCCCTACCCCGGAACAGATTCGCCCCAGCACCTCTTTGATAGCAAGGACCGATCATGCTAGTTGCACAACGGAACGGTGTTCCTCTGGTTTGTTTGCGACTTCCTGTAAGCTGGGACGTTTGTGTGCGAGGGTGGACAGAGGTCGTACACGTCAACCCTAATGTTTTAAGCGGCATAAACATAGGTTGGCTCCTTGCGTATAAAAAATAATTTTTTCTTTTTATTTGTTTTTATTTTTTGCATCACGTTGACGTGTAAGAAAGTATACATCGGCCAAACGGGCCGTTGTAGAAATGACAAATTGCGTGAACATGCGCGCTCGAGGAGGGCTTCACCTTCAGAAAAATTGGCGGTGCAACTGCGATAGGTGTCGGTGTACTCTCGTTTTAATCGAGACCAAGATTTTTGGAAGGCATCGTCAACAGACGGCTAGAGAGAATACGGAAGCCTTTTTTTATTATTATTTCATCGAACAAGGATAAGTGTGTCAGTGCTTCCTCGATAAGTTTATATTACTGCGAACTTGCGTTTATTGGCAGTTTTCGACGAGATGGTCATGGGATGTGGCGCATTTGATTGTATGCGACCACGCCGGTGGGCGTGTTTCTTCAAAATAAATGGTCGAAAGTCAGCGCTCGGTGTGTGTGTACACCTTCTGTCCGTGTCGTTTCTCCGCGCTGTTGTTTCCGGGTTTACAATGCTACACCAACTATATTTACCACTGTATTTTATACTCGCTTTCACCTCAGGAGCCGTAGTAAAATAAATCTGATTCATCGTGGAGCACAACACTACTGATTTTCTTCCTTTAGGTAGAGAATTGAACTGTATGTAGGTGCATCAATTTGGGCAATCTAAGGTGCACCATCACAATCGATGGAAATAAAAAGATTTATTTATTTATTTTTTATTTTAGATTAGATATGTTATCTTACCAAGACGTACACGTTTCAAACGGTTTTCATCCTTCGACAACCAAATCTGTTAGACTACTTCGCGAGGTGAAAACGGGTATCGATGTTTCACGCCACCTATCGGAGGCCAGCTCAAGGCACATATCGCGCACGATTCATGCGTTGGCGTGCGGTTGAAACTCGTGCTGTTAGCGATTGAACACGATTTTCTGCCGAACATTGATGCAGGACTTGTATCCAGTCTGTGCCCTGTTCTGGACTCTGTTAAGTGACGTGAAAAAATTAAAAACTACGTCCTCGCTAATTTAAAAAAATTGATTGCCGCCATTTTTTTCTTTTTTTTTTTTACTGTGGAATGGTTTATAATATTTTTTATGTTTTTTTTGGGGGGGGGGAGGGGGGATAGGGGGAGAATGGGAGGGGAAGTGCTTGGTGACCTCGCGAACAAATATATGCGATTGACTGCGCGTCGTGTTGTTGTCCCGCAGGATCCGTCGAGCCGCCCACTTCATCGTGAACTTGCGTTACTTCGAGCTGTTCATAATGATCACCATATCGCTGAGTAGCATTGCCTTAGCCGCCGAAGACCCCGTCGATGATGAATCGCCCAAGAACAAGATTTTGAACTACTTCGACTACGCCTTCACGGGCGTCTTCACCGTCGAAATGTTCCTTAAGGTGAGACGCGAGTTCCCTTTCTTTCTCCAGAGGCGGAGGGAACTGAATTTTGCAGTGTAAGAAAGCTCGTATAGTAAGCAAATAATTACCCGAGCAATACAAAGTGGGCACTCCGCCCGAGACCATCGGGTCCCTGTCCAGGCGGGAAGTAGGAAGGCAATCGATATGCTTAGTGAGACATGTAATAAAACCTAAAATTAAGAGCGAATAAAAAAACAAAAAAAGGCTCCATTGGTTTTATGTCACGACCATATTTGTTTCTTTGTTTTTGTTATTCCTGGTTTCATTTTTTTTTCTTGAGATTCAGCTAGAAATGGCGCAGCGACTATGATGGTAATGACACCTGAGACTATACAGAGCTTGTATAAACAATACGACTGTTCGCACCTGTTCACATTGCGCTTTCCACTGCGGATACAACACGCAAAGAACTAAAAAGCACGAGCTTTCGTTTTGGCAGCTGATGTAACCTGTCGCTTCCTATTAATAGTTTTCTTACCTTAACTCTTCGTTTTTAATCAAGATCTCAATAATAACCTTCGTTCTTCATTGCAGTGCACAAGAAGGTTGCATCTTGAAGCATTTCTGTTGAACAAAACACGAGACGATTCACACGCGTTTGCTTAATGTCTTTATACATGACAATCATAAACTACTGCACCTTTGATAGATTTTTGCTTAACTTTTAAAGAAATCGCAAAAAGTCGCGCTGCGTTATCATTCCCAACTTGTGACCCGAACAGGCTGTCGCGTGTACCGTCCCCGGTTCATGCCGCCATTGTTCATTACAGTCATGCAGATCAGTTAACGATGCTCAGACAGCGTTTTATTAGAACTTAGAAATCTACGATTTTCGCCAATGCTCTGATTGATGACAAACGCGAACTTGATAATCTGCCAGAGGATTAAATGCATGTATGCGCAAGCCGAGCTGCATCACAATACTTGCGCTTAACTAGCGAGCCCCACTTGTGCGTATCCTTTTTTAGGACCGAAAGCAATACCGTTTCGTAGCTCGGTCACGTCAAGATAGAAAGAAAACTTTACGAAAGAGAAAAAACGCATCTTGCTTTTATTTTCAGACTATCGCATGTACGAGGGACGTTCATAAAGTTCGTATTATCGACACAAAAAATTGAAAAAAACAGAACAAAACAGGCATCAACATGAGGGCGCGTCCCTCTAGTTTCTGCACAATATAAACATCGCATGCTATAGTAGCTCGGAACGCCGCTAGGGAATCGAAACAAAAATGGCACCGCCCGTCGGTGCCAAGCACACGCAGTCATCCGTTGTTTTCATTTGAAGGGAAGCAATGCCAAGGATATTCATTCCAACCTGGGAGCGTTGTTTGGGGTCAACACCCCAGTTTATGACACTTTGGTTAAATGGCACAGACGCTTCCAGTGTGGCCAAATAAGAGGAAAGCATTTCAAGGACAGCGACCAAGTGATTGCTCAAGTGGAGCGATTCCTGAACGCTCAAAAGGGGAGTGCTATAACAATGGCCTCCGACATGTGGTGAAGCGCTGGAAAAAGTGGGTAACTTTTGGTGGCGAGCATGTAGACAAAGTCTAAACTCCTACTCAAGTTTGATTGCTGAATCTCTATTCCTTCGTGACAATAATACGAACTTTATGAACGTCCCTCGTACATCAAGTGTCTGTATTTTGTGTTCTTTGTCTTTGTGTTCCGGTGTACTCGTGTCGCACTGCACGATATGCAGTCCGTAAACCTCGAACCCAAAATTGTTTAGGTCAAACACTTGGGAACGGAGAGTTTGCTCAGACGAGTGCTTCCTGACGTCACGAGTTCGCTTGACGTAAGACCACGTGACGTTACCGTGTCACCCGTCACCGTGATATTACAAGCCCCCATGTACGCTCTTTCCGTGCGTTACGTAAAAATCTTTTTTCAGAATGACTGCGGACGGGGAATTCAGTTTAATAAAACAAAAAAAGATATTCTGTTGAAAGAAATCATGCACCCATTTATGGCGCTCGAGTCAGTTGAAAAAAAAATCATTCGTTTCTAAGATTGTCATTGATTTTTGAATGAATGCGTCTTTGCTGAATTGTCGGTGCCTTTGCAGATTGCCGACCAGGGCGTCATCTTTCATCCGGGAGCTTACTGCCGGGACTCGTGGAACATTCTAGACGCCATCGTCGTCATCTGCGCACTCATTGCCTTCGCATTTGCGTAAGACTTCCCGCCTCTCGTCTCTGTGCTTTGTGGGCCTTGGTGCTGCCTTTTGGTACACTGGACAAGCGGGCTCGTTCCCAAAAGAGCAGACGGATCGTATGCCTGCTTTTTCGTACAATTTGATTTTAAGCGAAGAAAGGAACGAACAAATTAAATAATACACCCGGTAGTTTTTTGTTTTTTTTTCCTCAATGCGCTTTTTTTTTTTTTGGCTTGAGGGAGTCGTGCTTATGCGCATGCTTAGTGGTCGCAGATGCGGCTGTCCGCCATTTTTGATAGCGATTACGGGACGGTGTCGTCGGTCAGCAACAGTGAAAACACAGCGTTTGAATTGCAACGCGCCGAAATTTTCTGGCTCGGCATTCATATGCAGCGAAAATACAGGCACAATAGCTGGTTAAGGGGGCTTTTTTACAAGAAAATCCAAATGTTTTCTCACTTGTAGGTTCATAGCGCCGGTCGTTCGTTGAAAAAACCCGTCGTACTTTATTTGTTGGCCTTCCGGGCACAAAACATCAAAATAACTTGGGTACCGTTTTATTTTTCCTCATAATTTTTTTTCACAATGGGGTCGATTATAGTTATTTTTTTCAAATATTATCTAAGGCATCGCGAACATATGCCAAACAGAAAGAAGTATCCGTGCTTTCCATGCTTACTTCAAGCAAACTGAACTGCCGAAGGAGCGGCTTTTTTACTTCATTGTCGAAGCTAGACGTGTCTCTTCACCAGTCCTGTTTTTTCGTATTCGCCTGCCCCTTTTAGAGCGCAGCTCCTAGGCGCCCGTTTCCGGCTTGAGCGGCGTCGCCGTCGGCGTAACCGCCCAGGTCACGTGACCCCCAGGTCACGTGACCCCTTCCAGGTCACGTGACCCCCCAGGTCACGTGACCCCCTAGTCACGTGACCCCCTAGGTCACGTGACCCTCCCCCGAGGTCACGTGACCCTCCATCCCGAGGTCACGTGACCCCCCCCAAAACCCTTCCCTTCTCCTCCTCAAGAGCTGCGCTCTAATTCGGCGTTACAGGGAGTTGTAAACGGCTTTCACTTTTTTCGAGACCCTACCGTAACCCCCCCCCCCCCTCCTCAGCCATGCCTATGGCTCGTTTTTTACGAAACTTGGTTTTCCCCATTATAGTAGAATTACATTGAATAAGAAGAATAGAATGCACTGAAAAATGGAAAACAGTAAGCGATTACAAGAGCTAGTGTAGGCGAGAAAAGAAACAGCATGTCGAGTAGTGGAATGTTACTTAAGTGGACACTAAAAAAGCTGAGCGCCATTTTCTCACACGCCCTGTTTTTTAGAGGATGGGAATTTACGCATAACTTTTTTTAAGTAAGGGCATACAATGTGCAGTGAGAGTTAATACATTCTTGTTTCCTAGAAGAAGCGACATCATTCTTGTAAGTATTATCCGTTCCTTCCGGAATGTTGTGCTCCCTACTTCCTGCATTTTCTGACCAGGATCATTTACTGATCCCGTGCGTTGTTCTATTTGAAACAGCGGAAGCTCGACGGGCCAGAACCTTAGCACCATCAAGTCCTTGAGAGTGCTACGAGTGCTACGACCGCTGAAAACTATAAAGCGCGTTCCCAAGCTAAAGGCAAGTTTTCCCTGCTTACATCCTCCGCATATTAAAAAAAAAACGTAAGAAATAACAATTTATAAATAAATAAAACACTGCAAATAAGATTTCCGGTTGAAAAACGAGACCTCCGGGAAATTCAAATGTATGAAAACATGTTCAAGTCGAAATGGACGTCTACATGCAAGCAGAATATTTCTTTCCGATTCGTCTATAAAATCAACGTAATTTGATGTTAAACTGCTATAAACTTCATTTTGGGTTTTGCCAGCCATCGTATAAACGTTATTAATAACACTTCTCCAGAAGTCTGAATAAAGTGTACATCTTCGCCATTTTTCCAGCTGTACAAGATGAGCGCATATATTTATTTATTTATTTATTTCGGCTGGTGCTGCCCCTACATATCACAGAGTTTGTAGCACTCAATGTTTCGACCATATCCTACAAGTCCTCGCTCAGCTAGCGTAGTCAAGGCCTATCCAAAATTAAACGCATACACATTTTCAGTATCTAAGCGACCATCGTATCAGCTTGCCTGCTTTGTAATCATGCATATACACTCTATATGTTTACGCTTCTCTTACTCATGTGTATAGTTTACAGCCAGGCCTGATAAGGTACTTATCTTTCTGCTTGTTTTCAGGCCGTGTTCGATTGTGTTGTGACGTCCCTGAAGAATGTGTTCAACATCCTCATTGTGTACATTTTGTTCCAATTCATCTTTGCTGTGATATCCGTTCAACTGTTCAACGGCAAGTTCCACTACTGTACCGACTTGTCCAAGCTCACGCAGCCCGAGTGCAAGTGAGTATTGCATTTTTTTAATTTGGTAGGATCCACATTATCTAGAAAGAATTTATGCAAAAGGTACTAACTAAAAAAAAGAACTATGATGTTGTTTTTATACGCCGTATAAATCCTCGAGCGATCTGGAACCATTTCAACTATGTTGGGAAATTGCCCGTTTCGAAAAACGCCGATTTTCATTATTTTTATCAAATAAGGATTTGCGTCCTTCGCTTAATCAACAGAAGAATTTAGTTGCAGTCGGTACACCTACGTGTTGAAGTTCAAGGTGTGTCTCAAATAATGTATTAATATATAACGCAATTCACTGGTGCTGAGGCTGGATTCTTGGCGAGCCAATCAAAACGCCGAAGCGAGGCACGTGACAATTTACCGTCGTTGTGCGCTCCTCTAGTCATGGTCCGTCACATGATTTATTCCGCCGCTTTAGTTGGGTTACGGCGGTCGTAGCTTCCGCCCATTGCCAAGTTACGCTGGAACGGAGTATTGGTAATGGCGGAACATGATTGTTATAAGCATTGTGTACTCCCCACATCTATGAGACGCCGACCAAGACATCTTTGTTGAATTAATACGACGTCTTTGAACGCAGAGTTTTCCAGGATTTGCGTTGTCGGTGATTAGTTACGTTATGCACCTGAGTTGTACGCACAGCATTTTACGCGGCATGCAGATAGGTCTTCGTGCACGAAAAAGATGGCCGTTCTGACGTTAAAAATTGTAATGTCTATCATTTTTGGTAGATACCAAGTCTGCGCTGCCTATAAAAAAGATAAACAATTGTTGCTCCCTCTAAAGTTAGGCTACTGCCAGTGTTGGCGGTAACTCGTTACAAGTAACGGAGTTACATTACTCGTTACTGTTTCTTCCTAAGAGATAAAAAGTTACACTTCAAATTTTTTCGTTCTTAGGCGTCATGCCATGTGAATTTTTGAGTTTATTGCGTTTTTCTTTGCGTTTTTTCTCGTGAGTATTTAAGTGAAACCGTAAAAGTATAAAGTAATTATCTTCAGTTTCTGAATGGACATAATGTATCTTGAGTAATGGCGCTGATGCACACCTGTAACGTCAAAATAGTAAAAATGTGTTCATTAAAAATTATAAAAGTAAAGCAAAAGTAACGTGCGTTACTTTTTATCGGTAACGGTAACGCATTTCTTTTATTTTGAACTAACGTATGACGGTGATGCGTTGCTTTTTTTTGCAAGTAGCGAGAAACGTATTTCGTTACTTTTTTTTTCGGTAACGCCTACAGCACTGGTTACAGCATACTGAAATGGGGGAGATGTTGCGATCGAGTCCTGATTTTTCTAAGAATACGTCAAGCTGGTAAAGTAAGGTACATCTAAAAAGTACTTGAAGTAAAGTTCACAATAAAGGAGAAGTTATGTACTTCAAGTAAAGTAGTAAGTACGCAGGGCGCAATGTACTTGGTGAAGTACATTAAATACAATGTACTTTCGAAGTAAAGCACAAGTACTGTTGAACAGAATCTTTCATAATGCCCTCTCATTTTCCTTTAGCTTTTTTTAGCTGGTATTTTTTTGGCGTGATTGGGGGTGCATCAATTATTATTTTTGGAAATTCCGGAAAAATATTTGATAAAATCAAGCTGCCACAAAGTAGTTGTTTTATTCTCACTGACGAACTATTTAAAACAATCAACTTATAAGGCACTTATATGTTGACAAAGCATAATTTTGTTCTAGAAATTTAAAAGGACCAAATTTGGAGAATTTCTTTGAAGTCGGCAGTTGTACTTTCCTTGGAAAGTACCAGAAAAAGTGCACTGGGTAAAGTAGATGTACATTCTCAGGAAATGTACTTTAGGTAATATACAAGTTTTCCAAACGTACTAGAAGTAGTACTTCAAGTACGATGTACTTAACCACTTCCCAACACTGGCACGATGCATTACATGATTGTCGTGATGGCGCGTTTTCGAGCTAACCGATAAACAAACACAAAATCGTTGCTTTGTACAAGGAAAATCCGACGTGTTTTCTTTGAGCGTGCAACATTCAAAACAAACAGCGGTATGATGCATCTTCTGTGTCAGCGAGTCCTGAATTCTACGATAGGTCAAAGGGAATTCTTTTGTCAAGCAAACGGCGGTAAGTGGCATCGCTGGCCAGGTGGCGCCAGCCGCCGCCCGATTTAAAGTGCTTAGCTATATTCACCTATTCATCCATCTATACACTAAGTCTGTTGCGCGTCCACGCCAAGGAGCCTATATAAGAAGTCTTGATATAACCTCCTTGATCCACGCCAAGCGCTTCAGCAAGCTGGCGGCGTTCGAACACCCACTATTTTACACGGAGGTAGGAAGCTTCAGGAGGCGATATCACGCCACCAGATGGGAATCCGGGGAGACTTCAGGTTTGGAGGGACACGCCCTTACGATGACCAAAAGCAAAAGACGCCATCGGACGGAAAGGACAGCTAATTTGGTGAAAACAGCTTTTTTGGTCACCTTGGGGGCGTTCCCACCTAATGTGACCTCTGCCTCCCGCGTCACTTGGGATTTTGTCGTTTGTCTGGCATGAGCCGGTACGTCGCCGCCTCTTCTTCCTACCTCCATTCTATTTTAGTACGCTCTGGATCAGTGCACTTTGCATCGATGGCGCCTATCCGCATGTCCACATAACTGGATTCAGCAGTATAAAGTTGCCAAAGACATCAAAGATTTGTTATAACATCGGGGCACAGTTCGCGGAAAAACGGTGATTGATTTTTTCTCGTTTCGGTATCACTACATAAAAAATTATTTTAAAAAGATGGACCAGCATATTAAAAAAGCTATTAGTATTTAACGCCTAATCTCTGGCGAAACTGAATGTCCAACTTCGGTGAAGTAACAGTAACATTCTGTTGATTTGTAGGTTTTTGTATTGCAAGCATCACGAGGGATTCCGTCAATAGCCAAAACACGCCTTTCAGCAACAATCCATGCCTTTTTATAGGCTCTATAAAAACAGTTACATTTTTTAATCGCGCCAAGGAAGGTCGCAAAGTTTTATTCAACCCGGGATTCGACTAATTCGACAAACCTTCGATTTTTTTTTTTTTTTTTGCGAAATTAAGCAAAATTTGATGTTGCCGATTTTCACAAAAACAAAAGTCAAAATAATTTGTTTATACAATAGCCTGTTGTAAATTTTAGAGGATGATTACCAATGTTTACATAATATAAAAATAAACATATTAGCTTGTAATAATTTAGTTCGTCCTTGCACCTCACCTTTGATAAGCGATGCCAGCTCATTTTTAATATACGCTTATATACCTAATATAACAAATATAACTAATATACGCGTATGCGCATATCAGTTTGACTTATGTCCAAATTTTGTCAAATTTGGAGTTGAAAGTTCCAAGAAATCCAACATTATCGAACGCCAACCTGGGCAAGTTCGCGACATCCATATTCAAAAACCAACTTCGGCGCAACTGCTCAGATGCATCAAATGGCTCCTTATTAACCTTATGGCATCAACCATTGAACTGCTGCAAGTTTTATATGGATGCTTGTGTCTGGTTGCAGAGGAGAATTCTTCGTTTTCACGGAAGCTGACAAGCCCCCCAAGGTGGAAAAGCGTTCGTGGAAGCACCAGCCATTCCACTACGACAACGTGATGGCCGCCATGTTGACTCTCTTCACCGTGCAGACGGGTGAAGGCTGGCCACAGTGAGTATTGGCGTTCTCGCTCTATTTATATTCTTGCGGGACATTGCAGGCCAGTAGTGCGGCCCTAGCAGGACTGGGATACAGTCAGGCATTCTTGGGCCAGCGAGATATCACGGCTGTCGGAGGAGTTTGATCGAAACTAGAAATCACTGTGCTTCAGCTCGCATGATTGTTGACAGCTTGGTACAAAATATAACCGACTGGATATGATCCGAAGTTATAATACTGTCGCATCCAACTGATCAACAAATGAAGGTTCACATTACGGGCCTTATTGATATTGCCTAAATTTACAACACGATAATTATATATTTAATGTTCTGCTTGCGCAGGAATAAACTTAAAAAAACAGCTTTAATTAAATGAAACCCTTTATATATTTTAACATTGTTTTACCTATATTTAAAAACAATCGTAAAGCGGACAACTAAAAAATACAAATTTACTCGGAACTATTTTTTTTATTTTGCGAGCAAAACAAGAATTGGCATAGACCTGTGATTGTTTGAGAAGTAGACAACGATTTAATTGAGTTGGTGCGCTCCATAAGAAAAACAAATAACAAAAAAGATATAAACGAGAAAACTTGCAAAATTGATAAACTTGAAAACATCTCGATAATTTTTTAAAAAGACTCGTTGCTGGGCTAGTTCTTGCATGGCACTCAGGAAACGTGTAAGCGCCAAAAGGGATGAACACGAATTAGCTCGATCGTGTCTTTCATCTCTGTTTGCGCTTACGAGTTTTCTGAGGATCATGCTCGTCGCAAATGTGTTATACCTTTGTTCTGGCGGCGCCCATTCGCAATTCAATGGCGACTCAAGCGCAAGGAAGGTCAACGGCGACGCGTGACTTAGATGTAAATACGCGGATGGAGGCCGAAATGGCGCGTCTGTTTCTGCTTTGCAGAGTTCTCCAGAACTCCATGGACTCTACGGAAGAGGACAAGGGTCCCTTGCCGAGATACCGAATTGAGATGTCCATTTTCTATGTGGTGTTCTTCATCGTTTTTCCTTTCTTCTTTGTAAATATTTTCGTGGCGCTCATCATCATCACCTTTCAAGAGCAGGGCGAGAAAGAACTCGAAGAAGGCGAGCTCGACAAAAATCAGGTGAGCGGCGCTTTCTTCCTTGAAAACATACGCCAAGGACCTATAATTCGTAAAATGTAGTATTTATGAAGCTATCGTTAGATCGCACCATAAAGATTTGTTTAAATGACTTTATATTTGTGTAGAACACATTAAACAGTTGTTTCGGGGATTAAAAAAATGATAATACTTGATAAAGGACGTTACCCTCCTCTACAACTTCGCAATATATTACAGAAAGCATCGGCATGCGGTAATTCTAGTAATAGACGTTGAGCATACCTTAGCCAAAGCAGAGGCAGCGAACAGAGAAGTTCTGGGCTCGACTCCTGGTTGGAGATGAGTATATATTGGTTTAATGCTCAGTAAGTGTTTGTGTGCATTGCCTTGCTTATGTTGTCATGATAACCAAGCCGGTTTTGATGACATCCCCTGGTGTGTGGCGTGTCGCACGAATGGGCACGCACGGACGGGCAGATAGGCGGACGGATGGACGGAATAAATTTCTGGGAGGGGGTTTTCTTAGAAAGCTTTGTTTTCTTTAAGCTATGACAAAACGAAAACTTAACACGCCATTCTACGTGCTATTCTTGTCATTTTCTTAATTTACTTCATTTTGATAGCAACCTACAAGAATTTAATTCCGTTGACGTCAGACACACCGACGTACACGTCGCGGTACATGTTTGTTATTTTCCTTTCAGAAATCCTGCATAGATTTTGCAATTCAAGCCAAGCCACTGCAGAGGTATATGCCAAAGAACAAAGACAGTTTCAAATACAAAGTGTGGAAGATAGTAGTATCAACCCCCTTCGAATACTTTATCATGGTATTAATTGTGCTCAACACCGTTCTGCTCATGATGAAGGTAAGCTTGGCGCCGAGTTTCTTGGCCACAAGAGCGGCAATATATATATATATATTTTTTTATATGCAGGGTGTTAGCTTTTAATGTGAAGATATTTTTGAAACATGGAGGAGACAGTCGCATGGATGCCGTTTTCACTGCTTGTTTATTTAACTCTTCAGATATTTGACGGCGAAATGGTTATCACTATAATTTAAATAAATAACTTAAATTTGTGAATTAACATTTCAACAACTGGGTCATGCAGAAATTGCAGTTTTAAATGTGGTAATTATTTCGGCAACGTGAGCTTGGTGGGATTGCCGACCGCTCGCCGTCAAGGTGATGACGGATGACCAAAACGAGTATGTCATTCTCGTGCGCCATCATTGTCACCAGAGTTTCCAGCACTTCATCTGCATTCACTTTTAGAACCAAGCGACAAAAACGATAAACTGATTAATGTATATCTCAAAGGGCGTTGCCTTTTAGCAAAATGTCTAAATTAGTTAAGCTGCCAATAATAATTGGCTTCAAAAGTGCGGTTGCAACGAGACCCATCAACCCATTATGAAAAAGTTAAATATAGCATTTTAGATAAGTATTCCACTGATTGTAAAAGTTACCCCCCTCCCCCCATTCTCTCTTAAGTCGGCCGAGCCTGATAAATATGCAGTGAAGATGGTATCTATGTAACGGTCATCCTCTTTATAAGATTTGTTCTATTTAGAACAATCAACCTGTCTAGTTTTGTAGGCCAGTGTTTATTTTTTACCAACAATTTATGTCTTGTAACCATCTTGACTCTTTAGTCCTCGTGTGATAAAAAGCTGCAAGGAAATAAAACTAGGAATTACCTAGATGTTAATCCACACCATTTGAGCTCTAATCATTCAGAAACCACAGTGTCTGTCTTTTCAATGTAGATACTAAATTCCTTACTTGTCCTCGAAGTATAAAGGCTAAGCAAAATAAAATAACTGGATTCTTATACATCCGTTGTTTGTTGTTGTTGTTGTTGTTTTTTGTTTTTTTTTTGTATAAAGAAAAAAAGATGGAACCTTGTAAAAGATTGAACCCTTGTAACCGATGCAGATAAACGCTAATTGGCTTGCTATTTTTTTTCTGTAGCTAAAGTGCAAAGTAAAGCAGACCATGCACTCTTAAATCCTGAAATGAAAACCTTTACATCCACAAACTGTTTCCTCGCAGCTCTTTTTTTTTTCGCACGAGGATTGAAGTGTGTTACCAGTGAACTCGGAATTGTCTCGAGCGTTGCAAGTGTTGTTTCTGCGCCGTGTGTGTTGGATGGCATGCCGCTGCATGAACCAACTCAATTTTTGAAAACGGCGTCGCCGAAGCCGTGTCTCCGGACCGCTATCCGAGGTGGAGATTTGCTCGTGGGGCGGCCGTCGGCCTGCAGGCGTGCTCTGCAGGCCGACCTCGATAAGACCCCCAAGCTGCATAAATGCACCAATGAATGCGAGCATGGCCTCTTTGCCTACCAGGCCCCCGCAGTGGGCCGCCCCGGCGTCGCCAGCACGGCCGAGGCCCTCTTCCGTGGCTCGCTCGGGGCCCCCGCCAGGCCTCGCGGTGCGTCGCGAGGCCTAACGGTGCATCGCAAGGCCTAGCGGTACTTTGCTGGAGGCCTAACGGTTCATCAGAAGGTCTAACGGTACATCGCGTTGCCTAGCGGTGCATCGCGAGCCCTATCGGTTCATCACGAGGCCTAACGGTGCATCGCGAGGCTTAGCGGTGCACTGCGATGCCTAGCGCTCCATTGCGAGGCCTAGCGGTGCATTGCGAGGCCTAGCGGTGCATTGCGAGGCCTAGCGGTGCATTGCGAGGCCTAGCGGTGCATTGCGAGGCCTAGCGGCGAATTGCGAGGCCTAGCGGTGCATCGCGATGCCTAGCGTTGCATCGCGATGCCTAGCGGTGCATTGCGAAGCCTGGCGGTGCATTGCGAGGCCTAGCGGTGCATTGCGAAGCCTAGCGGTGCATTGCGAAGCCTAGCGGTGCATTGCGAAGCCTAGCGGTGCATTGCGAAGCCTAGCGGTGCATTGCGAAGCCTAGCGGTGCATTTGCGAAGCCTAGCGGTGCATTGCGAAGCCTAGCGGTGCATTGCGAAGCCTAGCGAGTGCATTGCGAAGCCTAGCGGTGCATTGCGAAGCCTAGCGGTGCATTGCGAGGTTTAGCGACGCACCGCGAGGTTTAGCGACGCACCGCGAGGCCTAGCGGCAGGGGCGCATGCATGCGTCGCCCGAGGCCGGGACCTGCTTCTTGTTCGAGTGCCCTTAGTGCTTGCTCCGAGCGAAGCATATGTCATGGTCATGTCTCTTGCTGCTCTTTGCCTTCGTTCCAGCGTGTTGTGCACTGCCTGACGCACGCGCTGTGTGCACTTGTGCACAGGACCTCCGTCCCCCAGGGGAGGGGCGATGACTTTGCTGCGTTCTTTACCGCGAGCTTGGGTGTGCTCCCCCCGCGAGACTGTCACCAGCTGTAAAGTAGGGAAGGACTACGGGATCTCTTTGTACCCTGCGGCGTTCGCTGGCTCCGCTGGCTTCGCTGGTTACGCTGGCGCGCGTCTGTGGGCAGCGCGTTCCGAAATGTACACTATGTGGGTGTTGCGTGGTTGAAGGAAACGGGTGACTACGTTGAAGGCTGTGGGATCCTAGAGACCAGTTGAATCTAGGGTGCTTCATGTATACCCGTCCCTAGTTGGGAGGATCTTAGCGTTGCTCATTGCCGATGACCAGAGCTAGATGAGGACCAGTGAGGTTCCTCCGGGTAATGAGTGCTCTCGCAAACACCAAGTCGACTATGTGTAAAAATGTATGTCTGTGGGACATCCGTTTTAGTTAACTATGTTAACTATGGCTGCTGGAGAAATTATACACGACAACCGATTTCCTTTCATGCCATATCACTGATCATTACCTGATCCTTACTAAGATATGTATTAACGTGCGATATCACTGCATATATTCAAATCATTCACTCCTTTATTGCCCCCGCACAATTCGGAAGGAGGCTAAACTGGCAACTTGCATTGCTGCTGTCTGCTGACGTCCAAGGAACTGCCTTCACTTCCCATAGCGTGTGAAAACTATAAAATAAAAAACCTACGTAGCAATGACAATTGCGGTATTGGACACACGCGATGCAATGCACACATTTAATTTTTCAATTCAACAAAAAAAAATTTAGAACAAGTTTAAAGTTTAAATATAGGGTCTAGTAGACATTGTAACTTTTCTTCAAATCTCTACTAACAAGATTTAAAGCCGCCATGTTGCAGTCGACTATTTCTTTCGGGCGCGAAGAGCACCAAACACAAGAAGTTTAAATCGGCAATGCAGAACCACCGGCCTGCAAACGGGCTTCATTTGGTACAGAGATCAAGTTAAGGGTCAAGCATTACATTACACCATTTGTAACATCGTCCCCGGAGCAAAACAGCACGTTCTGTCAAGGGCCACACCTGCTCCTTCTACTGGTCCTCCGTAGTGAACGTTGGGATCCCTCCAAAAGATCGGCCCAGTGCCGTACCCAAGGCGCGCGCCAGTGGGGCAGCGGAGAACCACAGCAGCGGTCGGCTGGGCGACGAATGGCCATGACATATTCTTCCGGACCTTGCGCGCCGTGCTGCCTTGGAAACGCTCGGTGTTTCACCGGGGCCCCTGCATGGCTGCGCCGCCGGGGACGGCATTTCGAGGTGACAGTGGAACCCCGAAGAGCGCTGCGTTGCCGATATCAGTAGGCCACCAGATTATGTCCCCAAAATTATGACCTAATACTAAATCCTACACTCATATGGGCATCCAAAATAGTTGTTAGTATAGAGTTACAGGTGCGAATACAGCCGACGTATTGGTAGGTATGAACACCAGGCTTTCATAGTTTACTAGATGTCTCTTGGCGAGCGAGCTTGACAGGATGGATTTGAGACGTTCTTGACGAACATCAGCGACAGTTTTCCAAACTGCAATAGTTCAGTTTCGTCTTCGGCTGTAACACCATGTGCCTCACACTTTAGTATCAATTATCCCAATTATTGCATAGAGCAATAGGGGTGTCTTCATTTTCGTCTGTGCGGCATCCATGTGCTTCATTTCAATTTGAATAGCTTGACGCACAGAAAATTTCTCAGGGACTGACGGGTGCTGCCTAGCCTCGTTTGAGGCAAATACCTGACGTTCGGCTGTGTTCTCGCCGTCAAATATGTACCGGGCCTAAAGAAGCGCAGCGGTCTTCGGGGTCCGGCGGCCGGGGCGGCGTTGGTGGCCACTGCTCGAGAGCACGTCGGCTGCCCCGTGCCGCCCACCCGAGCGCGTCATGTCGGCCTGCTTGCATGCTCGTCCCGTCGGAGGGCCTCCCTCGACGCTCCGGGCGGGGCTGCAGGGCTCGTCGTCGCCGAGACTCGCCGGGGTTCCGTTCTTTGCCCCCGCGACTCGCCACCGCTCCCGGCCTTCTCCCGGACTGCGAGCCCCTCGGAAACCTTGCGTTCGGACCGGGAGGGACAGCCGTAGTGCGTCGCGTGTCGGGAACCGCCCCGTATTCACCGGATGTGTTTCCCAAGCTCTGCGATAGCTTGAACTGGCACTGGACAGATAGACAGCGTCATCGTAGTCATTGAGGCAAACCCCCAGCTTAACAATATTTAGCTGGCGGGCACGGATTCTCGTCCATGTGACCGCAATAGGGCAGAACACTGATGCGTCGTGTAAGCAAGGTTTTTTTTGCACGTCAATTTGTTTCTTCATCTTTCGCCGAGTCGTGTCAACTGCCCTTCGTTGATTCGGTGCGTCATCTCTCAAATATTTTTTTTCTATAAGCCCTTTAGTTATTAAATCTGCGTGAATAAAAAGACACGTTTATGCGTTTCTAAAATAAAATTTAAAAAATGCTTTATTGAAAGGTGGTACACTTAATATCGTGCAGACTATGCTACACTGAGATTGCGTTTGCCCTTCGAAGACGTGCCATTTGGCACGTCTTCGTTTGCCCTTCATTGTGAGGCGTGCCATTTGGCTTTCTTGGTTAAGCACGTAAGCGCCTAAACTTGTATATTTACTTAAGGCACCGCTTGTTGCTATAGTCGTCGACTAACAGTCGACCACAAAGCAAACAAATTTCTATGCAGAAAGCGATGGTTCCAGTTTACAAAGCTACTCTTTTATTTCTTATTTCGAGAGAAAAAAAAGGGTAGAGACAAAAATATACATTTAGTATTTATTCTTCATGTGAGAGCAGGGAGAGAAAGTGTTTGACACATAGCAGAAATCAGGAAACACATAGTCGTCCGTCACTTGTCTTACGACCGTGATTAAAGTATATTCAAAATAGTATTTGGCGTACTAAACTTTCACACTGTGGGACATTTTTTTTAAAACTTAATGGAAGCCTTTTATTAGAAGTAACCTTGAGTTTGTCGGGCCGAACGTTGAGGTCTTTCGTTCGACGACAAGTTTAAAGGTGGGCTTTACTCTTCGGAATCCCTTTGTTGCTTTGCCTCGCTGTGCACTCGGCTGTCTCTTCTTTTCATATAACTCAGACACCGCAGCAGTCGGATGGTTTATACACTTTACTCTAAAACACAACAATAAGAATTTTAATCTAAATAATTTTATTCATATTTTCACGTCATACGAGTACATCTCTTGGTTGCATCAACCAAAGTCTAAATATCAACCAGGTTCATCTGGGAAAAAAGTCAGAATTATTTTTCTAAGGTGGAAAATGTATTTAATTGATTTTTTTCGCCGATAATAACGCTAGAAAATGTAGGTACCTTTTTGCAAGATTGCTATAGCCTGCTGCAGGTTAAGAAAAGTGGAACCACCTCCTCCCAAAAACGCCCCCTGCTCTTTCCACTTTTAGTAGAGCGATTAGCTGGAGAGGAGGCGAGGGGAGAGGAGGACACCAGCAGTCATGGCCAGCATAGAGCTTCGTGAGAAGAGCTTGTTCTGCTTTCCTTTATCTCCAGCAAATCCCAGTACCATCTGCGATTAAAGAGAAAAAAAAATATCGATTGGTGCGTTCAATATTTACACAAATCACATATGCGCCACTTCATATACAAAACTTCAAAGATACTATCGTGCCTCTTGGAGGCTTTGAACGTCGCCTACCCCACGTAGGTAACACATGGTTACGATTAGCTCGACTGTGCCGGACTATTCCGAGGGGCTCGCGTCCGCTACGTGTGCGCAGATCGTCACTGGGGCTCGCGTGTAGCCAGTGTGTCCAGCTGCCCAGCTATGGGAACATCCCACCGGCACTGGGGCTCCAACCGGGCTTGGCCCGTGGGTCAGGCCCACGTGACCGCCCCGAGTACTGCGCTGTGGGTGCATAGTAGAGTAGGTGCCCAGTGTGGGCTGTAGCGTTCGTTCACCTGGTGTGTTGTGTTTTTATCAAGTTTTCTTTTTCAACTTCAGTTTGTTCTTCTGTCGCTTCATTTGCTTCGCCTTTCTTTTTTCCTCTCTCTTTTTGTCTCCCCCACTTTCTCTCTCTCTCTTCCTCCTGTGACCTGCCTCCCCTTCTGCTGAAATCCTTTGTTGGGGACACTCCTGGGTACCGGTGCATCTTGGCTTTCCCCACCTTCCCGACGCCTAGTTTTACAATCAAACCAAGACGCTGAAGAGTACGCTCCACTACATGAACGCAGCCTTCACCGCGCTTTTCACGATTGAGTGCGCCCTCAAGGTGGCTGCTTTCGGAGTCCGGGTAAGGCTCCTCGACATCGCGAGGCGGGTAGGCCTCGCCGGCCGCGGGAGCACCGCGCACAGTCGATGACTCTCGAGCCTGCGTCCCCTCTCGGACCCTGTACGGTCCTTGTAGCCACAGTCGCACTGCTCGTTCACCACGCAGACGACACGGTCTTCGCCATACACATAGTGAAGAAAGTATAAGCGTACGCGCCACAAACATGTTTGAAGACTGTATGCTTCAAACACGTCGGCAGGCAGTATTTTTTTTGTGTGTGACAAATGTCACAAGACCATCATACAAGAAGAAAAAAAAACTTGGACAGTGTTTGCAGATTGCTTTGGGTATGATGCACAAGCACTGTGACCGCGGCTTGAAGGGGACGCCGATCGTAAATGTGTCCTGTGCTTCCGCGGCATTCGTGTAGTCAAGTGCCGTGTCACTCTCAACGTTCTTGGTTAGTGCCAACCGTGGCTGCTTCTTGTCCTCCTCCTACGGGGTGGCAGCGCACTTTGAGACACGCAGCTTGCCTCTGCGACGCAGCATGTGATGTTTGTAGTCCTGGTACTTAATCAGTTGACCTGAGGCAGTGTCATCCCACGTCACTACGCTGTATATCGGTGTGCTCTTGCAGACGCTTCGCTTCTTGTAAAGAAGCACGTAGACGTGGTTTTCACCTTCAAAAGCTTGTAACGTTAAATGTGTAATCCCTGATGCCTAACTATTTGGCTATAAGGTGAAGGAGCAGAGCAGTTGACGGGCTTGTTAACACCTGAGGTATATAACCCACACGCGCACAGAACACATTAGACAACCGTGCAAACAAAGCTGAGTATAGAGAAGCAAAACGGGTAAATAAACCGGTGTAGCTGTGTTTAGACCTTGTTCTTTAACATTTTCTCTTATTTCGTAACATATATCATTTTGTTACGTTGGCTTTAGAACATCCGTGCCAGACTGTTTGAGCAAGGAACACCCTTTGCTTTCCAATTTGAATAGATGACTTTAGCATCAATGTCCACACCACTTAACTACTCCTAATAGTAGGACTTGGCTTAAGGTTGTGATGTGAAGCATCAGCATTAACCTTGCGGTGATTAAATTAAAATGTTAAAGTAAATTACGTTCTTTTTTGCAAAGAACATGGAAGCATCATCGAAAGACGAGATTATTATTTCGTGAGGACGTTTAGTCAATTTCAGACTGCACCTGGAGGGTCTGGAACAGGACAATGAAGCTGTAAATTTCATATTCTCCATCTTGGAGGCATGTTACTTGCGTGATCTTTCAGCATGCCCACAGGAGCCCCACCTGGCCCAGTCAAAGAACGTTGAGGGTATCACGCTGCCTCTACTGTTGCTTATAGACCTTGAATGTACAACGCCTTTCTCGTGGTTAACCCACGACCACGCTGAGGAAACCAACTATCGTATTCACGCAGACCTTCTGTCTGACTTCAGGGCTTCACGGATTTTGCCTTCTTGTTTTCTCTTTGCGGCCATTGCTCGCATGGCGTATTTTGGACAAGGCCGCACGAGACGAGACGGAGATCCGTGAGGTCAGCAGGAGAAAGTCACGGGAGTGCGCTGGTTTCGTGTTCCTCTGGCAGGACGGGTGCATAGACGTCGCTCTCGAGGCGCTGCTGGGTTGTAGAGCGAGGGCAAAGAACCTGCCAACATCAGCAGTCCTATTCGCTTGTCCTCGACCCCGCCAAACAGTGTTGAGCTAGCTCTCCTTGGACGAGAGTGCAATTTGCTGCATGTGACATGGTGACAGTGTGAAATGGTATTTGTGCTAGAAGCATCGACAGCATCTTCTAGGATGTGTCTACTTCACCGCTGGCCCCAAAAACGGCGCGGTGTACTTGGATTGTTTCTTCTCTCTCTCTCTCTCTCTCTGCCCATGTCCTCTTTGTATCTACTGTCAGCTTCTCTTTCTATTGCTCTTTTCCGCTTTACTATTTTTAGTTTACTTTCGGATAGAAAATCGATTCCCTTGACGGTCGCAGTTTTGTTTGTTGACTTTCCGCGCATTCTGTATTCTTTCTTTTTTTGCCAACAACGCCTTTTCCTTTTCCTTTTTTACCTGCCTTTTTCATTCATCCTGTAGCTGAGGCCGCCCCTTTCCCAACGTTCAGCGCTTATTCTTGTCCGCCAGTCACCCTTTAGTTCCCCCCTTAGTTCTCGGAAGCCAGGAACATGCAGACACGCAGGCTCACTGCAGTCGGAAGCGGAGCTCTCGCTTTGTCGCGTTCCCTCGCCCGCGGCGATTTTTCTCATCGCGCGTGGGTGCTCAAACATTTCCCCCAGAAAAATACCGTGAAAGAGTTAAGCCTAGCCGCTTCTCGCTCAAGGACCTGACAAACGGGCACCCGTGTCTCGAAAGAGCTCGCGTCATCCCACGTCCTTAGAGTAGGACCCAGACCCGCGTTTGGAAATGCTTGTGGAGTAAGTGAACAGCGCCAGTTTAAGCACTCTCATTGGCGCTTTTTTTTTATGGTCGCCACACTGACTGGATTGCGAAGGTAAAGAGATTAGGGGCTGAGGATTAGGTAAACACGTTTTCAATGATTCACGCGCTTGTTTATCCGATTCCCCACTTTGCTTACGCTCTGTCGGGTAAGCGAAGCTTGAAGCCGGCTGAATGCTAGCGCGCGAATCACAGGTGCGTGCTTACCCACCCGCCCCACCCCTGTTCTGTCTACCCCCGTAAATCGGGCGAGGTGACGCTCATCAGAACGTGCCGATTAGAGTGCCGGAATCGAACCTGTCGGCGTATTTCACGAGCATTTCCGAATACGAAACCTGGACGCGTCGCACCCCTCCGGTGCTCGCAGATGCTGGGCTCTTAGCAGCCTAGGCGCACGCCCAGGGTCGGGCCGTCTCCACTGGCGCGTTTTTTCGGTTCGCCCTTGGTTTGGACTCCGTTTTTCTTTTCTTTTTTTCGGTCTACGTAGTGGAAGGTCGGTTTGCCTTTGTTACGCCTCTCTCTACCTGGTGGCCCGGATATTCCCGTCCTCTTGGTCTGCTTGCGTTAGCATCCTGCACGTCCAACTGCATGCGGAGCATTCTCTGCACCTCTGCTGCCGTGTCCAGCACCCTGCGAGGAGCCGCCACGACCGCGGGACGGAGACCTCGCCCTTCTCGTGCACGCCTCTCCTCACAGACCCGCCGGCGGGCTTGCCTGCTCCGACGCCGCCGACGCCGGTCCCCGTTACCTTAGCTCGCCTGCGACTGATCGCTGCACGTGTACTGCCTCCCTCACGGCCGCGTTCTGTGTCCTTCCGCGCGCGTGTTGAGCCCGTCTTTTGGCGCAGCCCGGCCACGCTCGACCGTCTCCTGGGCTTTGGGAGCTTGTGGAGCGTTGCCCCGGAGCTCAGTGTCGGCCCGAGCCGCGAGGGAGCTTTGGCTTGCTAGGCAGCACCGCCGGTGCACGCCTTACTCGGATGTAGTGTTTTTGTGTGTGTGTTTCGCCGGCTGGACCGGAGAACGGGGTCAGCAGCTGTCGTTGACGGGCGCATGGGTGCACCCACCACTTCAGGTAGAGTCTGCCGACCGCGGTAGTTCACGCAAGTTGAGGATAAACAGTTTGAAGACATTGCGAATTGTCCCTCAAAGAAAGAAGAAAGCCTTTCAAATATACAATATCCATTACTGCATACATCTATAGCTTTCTCGGCTCAAATATTTCCGTACTAAAATGTCCGTATTCTAACAAAATAATTGATATTTATTAGCATACACCACAAACTAAGAAAAAAAAAGTTTCTCTAGCATAGCCCAAATAAAGTTCCAGTCCCCGGTGTTGGCCTTGTTCCAATTGGCCGTTTAAGTCTTTGCATCTCCTTGGGTTACAAACACGAATACTTCTTTGTCTTCCAGCAATATTTGTTTTTTAAAGTGACTTTATGAAGCACGACACCTTTAGGTACATAATAAAATGAAATGTAGTTTGCGTTTAATCTAATGTTGAGGTTACTGTCATCTATATGACAAGATCTCCGGTTTTATTAATATAAACTTACTATCACTTCATCACATCTTCTATACGATATAAATTTTTCATCATTTTACATGACACTAATACATCTTACCATATCAGGTTCGACGATTCAGCCTCTTAACCGGCTTATATAGAACATGGTTGACAATAATTCCACCTGGTGCAGCGTTCATAAAAGATGTCACTGGCGCTAAAGTAGGCCCTGTTTCCTAATCTACCAAGAAGTACCTTACAAGTGGCAGAAATGTTTCACCTACGTTTTACTATTTTTTTAGGAAAGAATAACAGCGCTTGTAAACTTCTCATTTAATATAAAATTAGTTGTCAGTGAATGAGGACAATTTCCAACGAATAAATACATCACATGATTAAGTTTTTTTGTGTTTTTTAATGCCAGATTTGTGCAATAACTTATAAATCAATATCAAGCACGATAAAGCATAAAACGATGAACGTAAACAATTCGAGTAATACTTAATGTTTCAATATAAAAAATTACAAACATCAAATTTTACTTTAAATGTCATTAACATCGGCAAAAAAAATCATGAGTTTTTAATATTTCTAACAAACTTGCAGTTAAATCTTTTTTGTGACGGTGTTATATCAATTTTTAAAAACGTATTACACGATTTCAAAAAGAAAACAGTATTAGAACAATATGAATGCAGAGCAGCTAAAATACTAAAGCTTATCCGCAACATCAGGAGTATATTGCTAATTGCCAGAGAGCTCCAGATTTTACCGCTCCCACTCCTGAGCTACGTGCTTAGTAAAATGGTTCAACAGCAGCTAAAAATAACCCTGATATAGCCATGCTGCTTTTCCGCCATCATTATTTACAATTCGCTTTGTTAAAAAAGTACATGACCTGATTCCGAAACATTCTTGAAAGCCCAACACGGAAGTTTTGCCCAAATACCAACATAATATTTAATTCATACATCAACTTCTGTTCGTAAACAGCAAGCATACCAAGGTAATGGTAGACTAAGAGTAGCCTATCAAAAAACTAAGAACTTGGAGAAGGTCCTTCAATGCACTATCACATTCACACGGGTTCGGAGCGTTTACCATCACAACTCTGAAGTGAGCATTGCGCCATTGCCAAATAAAGTAAGTGTCCCAGAATTGACCTCACCGCTGCTTCACAAAGGAGGCGCACAATTGACCCGTGTTCGTGAATATTCGCGGTTCATCAGAATCGTCAATTGTCAACCTAGTGTCACGTATCGACACCGCCATATATCTGACATCTCAACAAAAGTGACTTTCGACACGACTTCCATCGCTGTGGTCATCGACTATCTCTCAATCAGTCTTGAAAAGGAAAAAAAAAGGGCGAGCAGAAAATTAGTTCGCGCACATTAAAGGGGTATATTTACCCTCCCTTAAATCGGCTCGGTCAACACAACCTGGAATAATCAAAGCCGTTTAATAGCCTTCTCCACCACCAGGAAACATCATTAAGGCGTGTGCACCTAAGCCTCCCACCCCTCGCCCTGTTCTCGTTTCCACCCTAAACCAGGCAATGTGGCGTCCAGTCATAGTAACAAAATTTCTACGTTTACTTAGCAATATTTTTTTTCTGTTTCCATGTCTGCGATCGACCTCACTTTGATGACGTCCAAATTCTAGTGCGCGGGCCATGATTATTCTAGGTGGTGTTGACTCGGTACAGTCTGCTTGCTTCGGCTGAGGCTGAGGCGAGAACCATGGATTCTATGTCCATCCTGGGGTAGATTGAAGTTGCTTCCTCCAAGCATCCCGAATGTGTGCTCGATGGTCGCAGCCCGTTGTCGCGCGTCGGCGGCGCTGCCGGGCAAGCCAAAGCAGCGGTTCCGCGATATATCGGTGGCGGATGCACGACCCCGCCCCGCGCGCACTCGGCGCAGCCCGGGGTTTTCCTCTTTTCTCTCTCCTTAAAATCAAGCAGGTTGCTCTCGGCGGTCCTACATAGCCCTCTCGTTTTTTTCTTTCTCCTCGCCCCTCCCCCTTTCTTTGCCCTCCCCCACGGCGAATCTTCTCTCCCCTAGTTCCATTACGCCAGCGATTTATATTCCGACATTCTAAGCTACTTAAACATGGCCTTCACTATCCTTTTCCTGCTGGAATGTATATTCAAGTTCATGGCTTATGGATGCAAGGTTTGGGACGATTTTTTGTTTTTCCCCGTTTTTCTTCTTTTGTCTCTCCTGCGGCTGACTTTCTTGAGTGTGCTCTTTCTCGCGCCGCCATCTTTTTTCTGCTATGGAGCAGAGTTCTCTCTCCGATCTCCCTCTTTGTGAACGTTTCTGGCGTAGGCGCAGGCGTACTTTACTGCGACTGCAGGAAAACAAATATGAAGACAGTAGTTACTGGCTCAACAATCACGTGTGCCGTAACCTCGTAAGAGAGTATGCTAAAAAAATACAAGCCCTGCTGTGCTCTATATCAGATGTCCCGTACAAGTGTTGTGCGAGGCACGGTAGTCAGTGCGTTGCTTTGCATAATGACTCCACTGTGTGAGTGGTCACAAAAGCAAACATGGTCCAGATCTACACTCTTTCCTCTGTCACTTTAACGATGCTGCATTTCTTTTCTCTTTGTTTTTAATTTCTCCTAAGCACGTCTGTATAATTACAAATGCGCTTACAGTACCCACCGAAACTCGTCAAATGTCCTTCTAAAACGATCCACCTTATTCCACATCGAGCTTGGCAATTTAAAGTTCGCGCCAATTCACTATTTTCTTTAGGGGTAGGACCCCGAGTAGTGTTCAACATTCTATTGGGAAGAAAGCTTCTTGGCTTCAACTTACCAGTGTAACACTAAATTTCCTCCGTTTCTCGCGAGAAGATCGTAAGCTATAGTCGGTTTAAGCCGCAGTTACTTTTACTTCTGTTTCTCTGCTCCTTACCTTGTTTCCGTTTTTGGTTTATTAAGTCTTGGGGTTTCGGCGCTCTGGGTGTACAAGAATGTGACTCATGTCACTGTAGCATCAGGTATTGCGAACCCGAATGGCCTGTGTGTGCGTTTGTTGACCCGCAAGTCAGTGCAGGCGCTCTCTTCGGGATCCTTCTGGGGTACACCAATTTGTGTAGCATGATGCTGAGTCTACTGAGAAGCCCCGTAAAACTCGGGCCCAATGGGAGCCCTACGCCTCTATGTTAATGCTCTCATTCTTAAAGCCTGTATCGACTATACTTATTTACAAGTTTGCTGTGGCTCAAAGTTAGACGTTCAGAGATCGCCAATTATTAGATCACGCGTCGTTTTCTAGTTTTCATTACGCGTGAGCCACAGTCCGCGGTCGCATTCAGAATCGCCGTTTAAGCGCAATCGCCGCCCGAGCGATGTTACGACGTTACATGTTTTTAACCACCGTCTAACGAGGCTTCCGATCGCCGTTTTGGTGTATGCTGTAGATCATCCACACTCGGCCATCCACGTTTCCACGCTCCGTATTACATTGCATCGCACGTCTCCGACACAGCCATAGATATGTTTGCTTGATACTTTCTTTGCACACCCGCTCGAGGAAAGAGCGGGCAATTTGGTGGAACGTCGGAGAGGATTTGTACTTCACGACCGCTGATGCCATGGATGCGCATCCCCAATCCACACGCTGGCTCACGTGGGAATGAAGTACAGCGCCCAAAGCATCCTAAAAAATGCTCACGTTTTCTTCTTTTTTCTTTTTTTTTTTTAGCGAAGATTTGCAACTCGCACTTACTCCAAAACTTTAAGCACTGAAATTTCGTAGAGCATCGTCGGTCATGTTTTTCATTTTGGTCACACGTAGTGATTCATTTGGCACTGCTATAAAGGAACGACAGGGTGAAATAGACGGCACCTATTTCCCCTCCCGTCACTGCAGATTAGAAACATCAGAACAGCAAATGGCATGTGTATGACTCAGACCTGGCATGTATGGACGAAGGAATTCCGGATCATTTAATTTATGATCGTATCGTGGCCAGCTTACCGCGCGAATTAGGCCGTTACGGATAAGTTTTAAAAAAATAATCCCCAATAATAATACTGAAATAAGGTTTGGACTGCTTTATTACAATAAAGTCTACGTTTAATCAGGATATGATGAGCTCTGAAATGACCAATTAGTAATTTATGTTGATTTAAAAGGCTCCTTGCTGTCTACATAAAAAAGACTACTGTTACCAATGAAACTTGTTTTCGTTATGGAAAGAACTATGTAGACACACTTTAATGTCATATATTGCTTAATGTCCCTGATGTGCTAAATTACATCTCGATTAAGAAGATCTTATCAATTACATTCTTATTCGATACATTCCAGCTCGTCTTAAAATCCTGTCATGGGCAATGATTCAAATAAGCCAAATCTTTCGAGCTTCTGGAAAATCTAACGCGAAGACTATTTGCATGGCTGAAACTTCTGACTGAAGAAATGAGCTGAAATTGCGAAAGACAAACTCGCAGCACAGGCCATTCGATGGCGCGTTTTCAAAAGCGATGTCATTTACGGTATGAGACCAAGTAATAAGTCATACTTGGTCTCTAACTGTATGACTCGCATGGTTTGAGACGTCAAACCTCTTGCGGTTCGAGACCGTAGGACTCATACGTTAAGAGTAACTCGACATCGTGTTGACATTAGTCGGGTTATCCGCGGCTCGTTTACATTAAATTGTGTAATCGAAATGGTAAACACAAACACAAAAAATGCGAAGACTAGAGTTAATACAAATATAAATTATACTACGATCATTCGGATTCTCAGGCAGTTCCCCAGAAAGTGTCAAAAATTAAAAATTACCGAATAAAACAGTATACCAGCCATAATGCATGTTCCTCTGACTGATATCACCCTTTCTGTGGCCTGGATTTCTTAAATGTTATTAAGCATAATGTAATATATGAAAGCATAATTAGATGCAAGATTCTAGTATACAGGTAAGGTAAATCAGCGAACAGCTTATATGTGAGCACGTTACCTGAGAGATAAGCCAATTTTGCCACAGATGTCTCTAGCCAGTAATTCGATCAACTGGCAGCCGACGTTTCGTGCACGCCAAAATATATGTATTTATGTGAATTTTTCGAGTTAGGACGTAACGTTCGGTTAAGCTAGACGATTTTCTAAATATTACATGCCGCACACAGGCGTCAAAATATTTCCCATTACTTTTACTGATTCTAAGCAAAATAATCAAATTACATTTAGACATTGGTATATGTATCGCAAATCAAATGTGCATCATTTAGAACAAAACAAAAATTCAACAGCTAGTTTATATCTAATACCTCCGCACGGACGTTAATTTCCAAGGATCAGTTCTATAATAACAGTCCATCATGTCCTTTTAGAAGTGGGTAAAAACTTGCATTTAGTCTTATTACCAGAGACTCTGGAGATCAATCTAACGCAGGCTGATGTTAACGATGCCGTTGCACATGCAGCAAATCTGTTTACAAAAAGAAGCTTAAAGTTTCCGAGTAAACTTTAGGTTTCTTTAATGCCAAGAAAAAGAGAGCGGTGTTAGTTTCGTTTTATTTATTTTAGGCAAAACCTATACCTTAGGTGCCTAGTTACTCGAGATGAATATTCCGCCAATGTTGTTCGTATCTCAAGTGCACCTATCGGTAGCAATCTTTCTTGGGCTCTAATATCGCTAACCGGCTACGGGATAACACGTTTGTTAATGAACGAGATTAACAAAAAATTATGCCTTTCGTTATTAAAAAAAATGTCTTGTTCTTTATGCGAGCAATATCGGTTGTGTGTTCGCCTGGAGAAACTGAGCCATTTCAATGTCAATGCGGTATTTTCTTATTTAAACTACGGCGCACTTGAAAATGTGTGTCAAGGAATAGTCCTCTACGCAGGATTCGCTATTAAAGGGGCACTCAAGTGCTTTTTCTAGAAGCTTGTTTTTGATGACGAATTGTTTGTTGGGCTTTGATCAATAAAAATGGCCAGTTCTAGGTGGCAAGACGTCCTGGTTAACTCAGATGAATAAAATATACGGCCACTATTTAATCTTGGGGTGGGTGGGAGGGGGCAAGCATCCTGGGGTCCTTACTACCTCCATAAAATTTAACCATTGAAAATTGTTAATCGCATGGAGACTTCGAACGTTACTACTATTCCTCTTTTTCGGCGCAGTACGCATTCCGTTCTCACAAAAACGTCAAATGTTTAGGTGTAAAAGAAGTAATACAGCAATTATTTTTTTAAAAACACCATCTGATGGCGGCACCTGGTGTGTGTTCCTCACAGAAAAGGAGGTCTGTCACGATCACAAAAAGGGGGTCTGTCACGATCTTTGATTAGGTTTTTAATACGGAAATCAGCCACCCGTGAGTGTAATTTCGGGTTTTTTATGATGCTTAGAGCAAGTAGATTAAGTTATCACCATAAATAGACGATCTCAGAATCCACTTGAGTGCCCCTTTAAAGTCTGCCACCAATCAAAGGTTCCTAAAAATAGGCGTTACAAATTGTATTACGAAATACGGTACAACCTATAGCGTATGATAAAATTGAGTGACCACAGGCAATAAATTTATATATACGGGGTTGTTGTCGAAATTCCTTTACACTGTCATATCACAATGGTATGTGTCCTTTTCTAATCCGTTCTCCTACCTCTTGCCTTATTTTAGGGGTGATTGTTTATTACTCGACGCACTGTCTTTTCATTGACACCGTCCTCCAAACGTCTCATTGTTGTGTGTGGTCAATCAGTTGCATTTTGATTTTGCTATTCACAAGCAGAGTACATTCCAAAGGAACCTCCTGATAAGACATAGGATGAAAGTCGAGGTTTCGCCAAGAGACTCGGCTTCTTCGGGGCAAAGTCACTTAGCGAGATGTCGCTGTAATTCAATGGCTTATCACGAGATTCCTTGTTGAGTTTTTTTTTGTGCCATACCTGTTACACGTGTCGTACTTTGTGTGCTAATGGTCAACAGTTTTGGCGATATTTCGGCAACAGCTCTGCACATTTTGTTTATTAAATACCGTGAGCATTTCTGTTAGCCCTGTAAAGTACTCGATAATGTAGTACTATTCTTTTTGTTTTTTCATTGGCAAAATGCACACAATTTCAACTAAATATTTCATCGCCTCGACATTGGAAAGTATAATTTGCCATTAACGTATGGCGCAAACAAAGTGCTTGCTTTTATATTTTTATTTAGAATGCACTTTGAAAGTAGAAAACTATAACATGATACTTGCCTGATGATTTTTATTATGTTTTTTAAGACATTGACAGGCTGATAAATAATTTTAGACCGTCCCAAGTACATTTTATGAAAGCAATGGATCGAAATATCGCCAAGCAAAAGTCACATTTAAAACAAAAAGCGCTGAAAATTATGAGTTGACTGCTAGTCGTGGATGCGTCTTTTTGCGGAAAGTCGACCAAATTTAGTGTGGAAGAAGTAAGCACTAATTTAAGTAAATTTGGTTGTTTCACACACATTACTGGATGACCAATGCAGACGCCTATTTTGTCAACTTTCTAAAATAGCTCTAGTATCGTTATTTGTGGTTTTGTTTTAGTTTTTTTGCTGAAAATAACCCGTTGTAAGTTACTTGTTTGTCTTTTAATTAGAGCAATAAAAAGTTTACTCTGCTGCATGCGAGCATGACAACCACACCCTTCTGTGAGCTCAGTAACTGACTCCTTCTCTCGAATTTTGCGACTTCTTTCAACCAGAATTTCTTCAAGAATCCATGGCACACCTTCGATTTCATCACTGTCATAGGCAGTATCATCGACGTTCTAGTAATGGAGACAGGAGTAAGTCTGTTTCTGTTTACCACACGGTGTTTAGGTTGTTTTGTTGTTGTTGTTTTTGTCTTTTTTATAAAGCATTACCTTCAAAATCTAGCAGTTTGGATAATTTTTTGTAAACATATTTGACTTCTGAACTACCTAAACATGCTGTTGTGTTTTTTTTTTCTTTTTTTCGCTTGGGTCTATTTTTATTGTTAAGCTAAGAGTGTGCGACTCCAATATTCTTCATTACCGTGATGCATATTTTATATTTAGTACAATCATCTTTGAAACCCTTTTGTTTTCCTTCTCATGCTACGCAGTCATCAGGCTAGGCAGTCAACATCTGTGGTGTTGACTGCGTAGCATGTTCATTGCAATCTGGATGACGTAGCATTATAAGCTTACTGTTGATGGGCAAGCTTTATATATAATAGTCCCGCTTAGCATCAATCAAGGAAAGCCTAACCGCGAGCGGGTTCGTGTGCTTTCTTTTTCAGCTAAATTTTTTCAGCGTCGGTTTTCTTCGGCTATTTCGAGCAGCCCGCCTCATCAAACTACTCAGGCAGGGTTACACAATACGAATTCTCCTCTGGACCTTTATTCAGTCTTTCAAAGTGAGTATACTTATTTTCCTTTCCCTTTATCGCTTAAAAAAGTGTCGGCATTTTGTTGTTGTTTTTTTTTGTTACAAATATTGCTGGTGCGCTGCGTAATTGCAATGAAGTAATGCTCATAAATATAACTTCTTTATATTCAGGGCAAAAAAATTTCAAAATGCCTTGATAATTTTGATAAACCCTTTGAGCACAGTGTGTGTCATGTGTGTATTATGCGTGCGTTATGATTTGCTATGCTTGGTTGCGGGAAACATTGGGTGGTTTCGAATGCGCTGCAGACGCGACACACGCTTGTGTTCTCCGGGTTCATCATAATGGTCGAGACAAAATTAAATTTATTCGAGAGTGGGGTGTGTCGCGACTCATCAGCACGTTTTCAGTGAAAAGTTTGTCTGCATCTTTGGTGGCTGCGTGTAGGCCTTTGAATTCTTAGGGCTCTTGGATTATGAGGAACCCTTTTTTGTAAGTGAAGAATCGCGATTGTAGGAGGTTTATCGTGCCCTTTAAGCTATCAATAGACTTCTGTCTAAACTGGTGACATCATAAGCCCGCTGCGCTATCCATTTGTACAATAATGTTTATCCCGTGATGTCTTGAGTCCGCTTGGGGAACAACGCTTTTTTTATTTGGGAGCCAGTTGCGCGAGCCGATTGTCTCCTGCGGCTTAGTTTACTGGCAGACAGTCATCTGCAGATTAACAATGTTGTACTTAGTAAAACACGCTGCCAACGGTCACCTGAGTACTACGAATAAATCGCCAAAAGATACTGAACTAAGTATCACCACGGTTAGTCGCCTGCTACCGCAGGCGATCGTCGGCGGCAAGTCTGTGACTTAGTCCAGTTGCTTCCGCTCTCTTTCATGTCCAGCTTGTGGCGCCGAGAAAATATATTTGATGGCAGAGCGCGTGGTTCTTCGGTTCGATTCCCGCTGAGTTCCTTGGTGGATCTTTCTGATTTCGATTATTTCCTTACAGTTATGATTACGTATAAATTATTATGCATTTTATATCCTTTGGAGGCTCATTCATTGTCTTCTATGGGCTATGCGACCTTTGTTGCCATGACCTACGCGTAACGCTTTTTCGTCACACTTGAGTGTTACACTTTTCACATGAAATTCAGCGATAAACGCATTCTGTGTTAAAAGCCGATGTACAACCTCGGTTATCTGCAGGGAAATTAATCCTCTTAGCGCTCCCCCTCTCCTAAGCTACGAGGGGAGCCAATTAGGAGCAAGGGAGGAAACGGGTCAAAGTGGAAAGCGTGAAGTGTACGTCGGCCCTTAAAGTTAAATTTTTGACCTAGTATTACCATTATACTCTAGTGTGCCCGTATCAGAATACTCAATCAATACATTGTAAAGAGTCAAACCCAATGATATTTTATCGTATTTAAAGCACAGTTGCGGTGAGGGCGTGTTGCGGGTGAAAATCGTCTCTTAGATGTTACGCAGGACGTGACTGTTTGAAGGGCTACCACACAAAAGCATTTTCTCTTCCAGGCCTTGCCTTACGTTTGCTTGCTCATAGCCATGCTATTCTTCATCTACGCCATCATCGGCATGCAGGTAAGATGTTTCTTCCCGTTTGTTGGTTTGCTCTTGATTAGTAAGCTAACTGTTTAAGGTGTTTTTGTTTTTCACGTGGGTTAGGCTTGTATCTCAAATAAATCATAGTTTGAATCACCTTAAAGCCTGTGCACATATTTATGACGGCTGAATAAAGAGCGAACGGGGAGGCCAGCAGTTAAAATATTAACATAATTAAACCTGAGACTGAGACAAGGAAGGAGGAAGGAGAAACGAGAAACTAAAAAGATGGGTGTGCCTGTCCTTATTTTTACGTCGTTCCTTCCCCCTTCCTTGTGCAGGGTTTAGTTATGTTAACGTTTATGACCAGATGCGGATTCCATTGCCTCGCTTTCCGTAACGAGGAGCTACAACGGGGAGCACACGTACAGGGTAATGAAGAAGATGCAAAGCTCTACAACAGCTTCAAAAGTGTATATCAATGTTAACTTTACGTTCAAGCTTATTGCCCTAAACAAAAAGTTTCATGTACATTACATACGATAAGAGGAGGGGAGGGGGAGGGTGTATATTTTCTTTCAACTCACCACTACAAACTTCAACTTCGCATTGAAAGGTTAAGGAAGATTATACTGCATGTTCATTAATTGTCGGCTATTCGCTCTTTCGAAAAGTGACTTCGTGAGTACTCGTACTACCCAACCGCAACTCTACTTCTCTTCTCTGCTGAATGCAGCAGACGAACAGATTCGTACATTGATATCTGCACTGGCTTTTAACGTCATTGAACAGCTGTGGGTCTGTGCCTTATCGTGTAGGTTTTAAAAGAGCTACCCCTGCAGGATCTTAAAACACTGTGAGGGCCTTTCAGACCCAGGTTCATCGCTTTCGCCGTTTACTCACTCTGTGGAAACGTCGGCTAGAGTGTGAACATTCGGTGTCACAGCTACGCATTCGAACGGACGTTTCTGGGTGCCTACAGGACCTTCCTGTGCTTTGAGCACGCGGAGTATCAAAATCCTGGGTAGGGATGTCCCGAACTTTCCCAAGTTCGACTTCGATGAGGTTCGACTTTTTAGAGCCTTAAACTTAAAATTCGATAAAAGTTCGACTATTATGCACGTTTCCACTAATCGAAAACAAACAAACAAAATAAATCAAACTTTATTTGTTTACTTTTATATTGCGCAGACATTGGTTATTATCTTATACATCTTACAACGCACCATTGAATAACTAATTATTTAGAAAAAAATTTTGCTTTTGAAAGTGGGAAACATTGTCTAAGAAGTGAAACCTCATCAAAGCTGGTTAAAAGTCCCAATGTTTGCCGAACCCGTCGAAACATGCGATTCGACGCCGAACCTGGGATTCGACGCCGAACCGGGATTCGACGCCGAACCTGAGATTCGACGCCGTACGAGAGAATCGACACCGAACTTGAGGTCCGACGCCGAACCTGAGATTCGATGCCGATCCTGAGATTTGTCACCGCACCTGATATTCGATGCTGAACCTAAAATTCGACAAGAGCTAAAATTCGACAAAAGTCTGGCACCTCTAGTCTTGAGCCGGTCAGAGATGTGCTGATCGAATGCGTTGCAAAGACACACACGTAGAACCCCGAGAGGTGTATCTCTTAACCGTTTCCGTCCCTGCTCGCGTTCCCCTCCCATGCCCAGGTTTTCGGGAATATCGGGTTCGATCCCGATACTGAACTCAATCGCCACAACAACTTTCAGTCCTTCTTTCAGTCGTTAATACTCTTGTTTAGGTGAGTTGGGCAGCATGAGGAACCCCGTTTGCGGGGGTCTGCGCTAGATGTGCACAAGACGACCCTCAGACCCTGTGTCGGTCCTCCGTCCTAGTGGTGGCGGTCGCCCGGGCCAGAAGGCGCTGTCGGACGCTGGCGTCGTGCCCTGGTGCACCCCGAGTGCAGCGCCAGAGCCGCCCCAGAGTCACTCCGTGAATGCATTGTTTTGTTTCCTTTTTAAGCTTATGGGTCGGACAAGTCGAATGCTTGCTAGATATAATTTTCCTTTGTTTTGTAAACCCCAAGTAAAACTTCCGAAGACTGTGGACATCGTGAAAGATTCACTTTTTTCACTGCATTTGCTGGGCGTTATTGTTTTTGTTGTCTTTATATTATCTATGCACTCAGGCTAACCTCTCTGCCTTTCAGTCATCATTTTACTCTCTCTCCTTTAACTTATTGTTTCCTTGGAGAAGGGAAATGCCCTCTCCAAGTTCCTTGTTTCTCTTATTTTTTATATTTTCTGTTGCATAAACTTTTCCCTAAAAGTTTCTCCTGCCAAACTCCTCTGAACGGAATATTCGTCCAGACAAACACGTCACCTGACAACTTGTGGAATAGTGACATTACGTGACCTTGTCACGTGATACCGCGATGTCACGTGGTCAGGTCCACGCAATTTGCGTCCAAAACTATCCACCTAAGCCCCCCCCCCCTCACAAAAAAAAGAAACTATATTATTTGTTAAAACATGTTACTCATCGACTTTTCACGACTTACGGGGACCGCGATCGTGCCGAACGCGTCTTTCTGGCCCCCGGCGCGGACTGCTCGGAGCACGGCAGTTAGCTGGACACCGCGTAGCAGCCGCGCCCGTAGGGAGATGCCCCTCTTTAGAGTCAGTGTCCCCGGGTGGCGGAGCACGGCGCTTGCCATGGAAACCCCCCGACATGAGCCCCGGGCTGCATCGAACCGGACGGGACCCGGTTCCCTGGCTTCAACCCTAGCTCTGCTGGCCGTCCTTGTACCGGAGCCCCGTTAGGGTGGGCCCGGCCTTAGGCTAGTGGCTGCCACGACCTCGTTCTTCATATCAAGGCTCGCCTTCGGCCTTTGAAGAATCTCCCTTCTTACTCTTTCTGTTTCTCCTCTCTCTTCTCTCTCTCTCTCTCTTCTCTTTCTCTCAACCTCAATATCTATCTATCTCCCTTCCTAGATTTTTTAATTGTTTTATATTTGCTTACTGTCCGTGTCGGGCGGTCAATCGACTCTTCTGCGTTTATTGACGACAACCGGTCTTTGTATACACAGCGCCAAAGGCCGCAGAGTCCCTCGCATAAAGAACATCTAAATAATTGAACATATTTGTAGTGAAGTGAATATATTTTGACACGGGACAACCGGTGTCGTCAACGCATCAGTTCTTTATTGGCCGCCCTCGCACGTTGCGCGCTCGCGCCTGCGTAGAGGCGATTTCCGAGTTTGGCAAAGCCACCTTGAAGGAAACCCCTGTTCATTATTGAGGAATCGCTGTAACGTTTCTACTGAGACATGCCACAAAAGTCCTGCCTTTAGAGTTTCAATCTAATAAGAGATGACCATTTTTGTGTGTGCACGTTTTGCCATACTGGTGAGGTGAATTGAATTTGGGAGGTGCCTGCTAGATAACTGCTATCTTAATAGTTGTACATAGCGGATTTTTTTTTCGTTTCTGAAACACTGATCATCTGATCTGCCACTTTAAGGCGGTCCCCCAAATTTGCTTTAAACTTGTTAGAAACCTCGGAAATCAAACTTCACTTACCTCATTTTTCTCATCGAACGAAAGAGAAACGCAAAAATGTCCCCGCCACGGGAACATCTGTGACCGCTCACCGATTCTCTAGTGGATCTGCTTACGCAATACCAGCAACCCCCAACCGTTTTTGAAAATTGCCGATTATTTTTGTTCATCCCTTTGAGGGATTAATGTCATAAACGTGACAGGTTTCGTTCTTCTAGGTGGTTTTGACCGCAAACTTTGGAATTCGCTAATCGCGGCTTCGCGCAGCGTTGACCCTTCGCCACGTATAGAACGCCCTTCAATTGTGTATCCTGGGGCCCTAGACACCCTTCACGCGCTCTAGTGTCATGTTCGTACGCTCTAGGGCGTGGGGTCAGCACCCGCTGCGAGGCCGCGATGTCCTCCCTGTCCCCCGTAGAGCCTAACCTTTCCCCCATGCTCTCATTCCTGTCCAGGTGTTCGGAAATATATTGCTGGCATCTGACAGTCAAATAACCAGGCACAATAACTTCCGCACTTTCTTTCAAGGTCTAATGCTTCTCTTCAGGCAAGTTTTAATTCCAGCAACTGACGAATCCGCTCTTCACGCTAAATCGAACGCGGCGGCCATCTGTCCCTTGCATTTTGTATGCGTGTTACTTTTTCCAAGCTCACGTCCAAAACTTGGACTGAACTTTTTTGTGCGTGCTTTCTCCTCCGTGGCCATCGTGTTTTTGTGCGCTTTTTTCAGTTTCCGCTTGTGTATTTTGACGTAAATGTGTGCGTGTGCGCGCATATTCGTTCGGCCAGGCTGAAAACGCGCACGCATTCACACACACTCGCTGGCGGCAAAAAAAAACAGCTTGCATGACTTTTTTTCATTGTTTTGCGGCCACTCCAAACAATTTTTGGCACATACCAATCCTTCTGTCACCTATAACGATGCTTATCCACAAGCCAACAGCCCTGTTCCGGTATCTCTTAGATGATTGCGATTCAGTGTCGTACTTAATTATGAACCTGTTCATACATATAGGACCTACAATGAATTCTGGCCCTATAAAACAAGCCAAAAATACTCGGTGTCTCCTCGATAATATTATATATTTATATATATATATAATAAATATATATACACAGAATGTGCGTTTAGAGGGGTGAAGGTTTCAATTTTCATAGGAAGGAAATTTGCCTTGTAATTTGACCAGGTAAAATCCACAACCTAAATGCACATTTTGCGGATGTTTAAGTTTTAAGTGCGCAGGCGCCGATACTGTGGTTCGTTTTAGAGCGCCAGGATGTTTTGTGGACACCCTATGGTAATAGAACAGTACGGGGGTCTTTTAGGTGACCTGCGTTCAGCACGAGATGTCATCCGTCAACAATATTCTGAAGTTGCGTAAGCCTCGATCTAACGTAGTGGTTTCTTGCGAAAGCAGTGCAATTAAGAATTTGCTAACGTTTTTATCCTGTCGACGACTAAATGTTTTACCGCAACGTGGGCTGTTGAGCGAGCGGATTTGCATCTACGCGGCTCGGCGCGAGAGACGCCTCGTTAAACATGCAGCACGGAGTAAAACCTTGACGTTGGGTCTCCGTCGGAAAAAGCGGAAAATGTGAAAACGGAACCCCGCTTCGTCCCCTCTCGAAGCGCGCCGCCGCTGCCGCCACCGCCTTGCAGCCGCGCGAAAAGCAGCCGACCTTTTCAGCAACTCAACCTCTGCCGGAAGAAGTCCTCGCTCCGACTGATTTGAGGAATCCCGGAAACACAGCCAGGTTCTTTCCGTAGAAACTAGGCCGTGATGTCCCTTGACAGCCAGTAAGATTCGCCCCGGCTTCCTGGAGCCGTCTTTCACAACCCCTTTCTCTACCCATTAGCCGTGTCCCTAGCTCTAGCCGATCCGGAGGGCTCAAGCCTCTCCATCGCCCCCTTTTCGTCTAGACATCTAGACAAACAACTCCCCTTAGCTGCGTAGTTTCGGAGCCGCGCTTGCTTGCCCGTCGCTTCCTGTTTCCCAATGATATCAAAGTCGGCAGCAACCAGAACTGGTGGTGCACGTAACAAAATTTCTTATTTTAGTAACTTACCTCTAAGATTCAAGTGGCGCGCAAGGACGATCATTGCTAACAACGTAGATTTATAACGTGAAAGCCACCATGAATTTCCCAAATCATACGGTGGTAAACTACAGCTAATCAGGTTAAGATGGGTTCTGGTATAAATTAAAAAACAACCAGCCCTTGTTTTTCTTTTCTTTTTTTTTTACTATTGCTGTCGCTGGTGTTTTAATTATCTAAGATCAGAGACTAAGACATCGCCGCTTTTTCAATGGACCAACTTTCAACCAGGATGCAGGAAGCGTCGGCCCGTGCCGTCGGCGGACACGAGCGCATCTCGTTTGCGGACCGGGCAGCCCATCTAGATAGGGGCTGGCAGAGACACGAGAGCCGGTATAGCAGTGCCGGGGTCAGTTCCTCCCTGCGTCGAGCCTCAACCGTGCCCCACAATAATCATCGCAAGCTTTGACTGAATTGTCCTTCCATATACAAGTTTCTTTTCATTGCTGGACATCTAAAGACAATACAAATGCTCATAAGATCTTGGTCATTACGCTCAGTCTGTTAAGCATTTGAGTTGTTCTAACGTCGAAAAGTTTCCAGAAAAGCAAGGGCCTTGGAAAGTTAAATCCAATCAAAGATGACCTTCTCAAGATACTTGGCCCATAAGCTTGCTCAGCCTGATTGACTTTTCTTTTCTTCCTGACATTAATATTTAAATTTGTCAGATGTCATACATCGAGAGCTAGATGTATGACATCAAGAGCTTTTTGAGTGCTCAATTTAATAGAATGGCACAACTCGCGCCGAGTGTGTGCACATCTACTTCTGCAAACCTCAGGAGGGTCAGAGGCTTCGACATTGTGGGGACGAGTTGTCCGCCGTCTTTAGACCATAGTCTCTAGCCTCCGTTCGTTTCTGTTGTCACCGTGGTGCTATGCGCACCTTCGCTCCGTGGCTCTCCCGCTTGGCACGAACCGCTGCTCTCTCCAGCTGCTTCTGGAGCCCACGCTTCTGGCACTCTGCTTTGCATGAACCCGTGCACACGCTGCTTCAACATCCCCGCTGCTTCACAACAACTCGCACTGTAGCAACGTCTCTTTTTCTGTCTGTCTTTTGTCTCAGTCTCACTTTGGGCAGCGGACAAGCATGTATTTTCTTCCTGCCGCTGTTTCGTAAAATTAAGCGTGTTTTAATGCACAGTACACCCGTTTAGCTAGGGAACAAAATATAAAAGCAGAACTTTTCGGTGGTCAGATGCACGTAGGACTGACTAAGTTTGCTGACAGGAAATTGAAAGTGGGTGTTTGGTTAGTTTTTATAGACCTAGATGGATAGAATAACACACGACAGTGAAGATTGTTAGGGAAAGTAACAGAAATATGTCATGGACCACCAACGATTCTCATCTTGAATCATTAGACATTGCTGACAGCATTCGCACGAATAAGTTGTAAAGGGTCAACATTATGCAGCGGCTAGAAGCCGGAGTGTCGTCTCGCACGTTAATTTTCTTGGTCGTCTGGATTGACTATGTGGATTGAGCTATCTTTAATAATCACCGTATCTACGAAAGGATGAGTTTCGTCATCCGAGGCGTAGCCTACTAGACCGCTGGGTAGCATCTGACCATCGTAGAAGTTGGAGCGTTCTCCAGTTAGGCCTCGTCTGATGCCCTGTTGCCTCCTTCGCCGCGGTCCATCTAGGTGTGCGACGGGCGAAGCTTGGCAGGCCATAATGATGGCCTGCGTAAAGAACCGCCCTGCGACCCGCTCTCCAGGAAGGAGAAACCCGAGTGCGGCAGCAATGTGGCCTACGCCTATTTCGTCAGCTTCATCTTCTTCTGCTCTTTTTTGGTGAGACGTCGTCCATACTATAGACGCCGATTTGGTCTAGACACCTTCGCCGTTCGCTGCAGACATGATCACGGAATCGTCTGCGGACGCATGTTTCCTTTTCTCATATGTAGGCTTCGAGCATGCCTGCAGACAGTTCTTGTATGACCAATGTGACCGTTATACTATAAAGACGAAACACGCCTCAGACTCTAGGGAGTTTTAGGAAACCGTTTTTGTACATCTGATACGGTACGAAGGGCCCTCCGGTACGAACTGCGCATGTGCGAGTCTTCTGCGGTAGCGCATGCGCAGTTCGTACGAAAGGGCCAATTGTACCGTACCGGATGTCAAAAACGGTTCCCTAAAACTCCCTACCGTCTGTAGACCGTATTTTCCATGATATATTAACACCTCGACCGCGGTTTTTGAGATCTGAAGATTCTGATTCACTTTGTAGAAGAGCAAATTAGCCAGCGCAGTGCGACTGTTAACCCGCGGTCACTAACGCATATACATTACACAGGAGGGGTTACAGGGACGCGTGACGGTTTCATGCTCATTCGGGTCGAAACATTATCCGCCTAGCACTCTTCGTCCCTATAGTCAAGATCAGTCTTAAGGCTGGTTTCCGCGTTTCGTTTGACCGTACCAAGTGTGTTATGATTTCTTGAAACCGCTGGCACACTGGCGTCATTTATGGAGTAGATCTGGAACATAGTATTTATGTTCGCGTTCTATCTGTCCTTCCAGGTCTTCCAGTATTTGTCTTCCAGGTCTACCTTTTTTGACGTATTTCGCAAATACTTCAACCTATTCTAGTCTAGTCGTACCCAACCCAGATTGGAGCATGTGTGTAGCTAGACTGAATGTTTTACGGTATTTTCGAAATAAAATCTACGCTGTGTTTGCGAGAAAGAATACATCAAGTTATAGGGTGTATTCACTGGACACCTTATTTGTGGGTGCTGTTTAAAGCGCATGCTCAGAACGAGGCTCACATTAATAGACTGCTAAGATGGCCAATCTTGTTGGTGTGCAATGCAGGTTGCAAAAGCACTGTGGAAGCTCGCCCTTCGCACGTGCTCAGCAGTCGCGCTCACAGCTATGGCTGCCAGTGAATACTCCCTATAACCTGGCAAAATTGTTTAAAGCACACGATGAAATAATTATGCGTAAAATAATATAAAAATGTAGACGCAACTCAAAAGTGTTCCAAGGCTACCCCATAGATAGCACCAGTGTACAACCAACTGCAAAAAAAAAGCTTTCAATCAAACGCAAATGTATGAACCGGCCTTTATGTGAGTGTGAACAAAGTCAGCATCATCATGTCAGTGGGTCACTGAGTGGTACTTCTAGTTGCATAACATGCTGAGTAATATTGTTGTAGAGTAGCCTTTTTTATATAAATCACGGCTTCACTGATAACCAGTAATAAGAGGCGGCAGAACCGTCGTCCCAAACTCTCACCACTTTCGCTTCCCAGATGCTCAACCTGTTCGTCGCCGTCATCATGGACAACTTCGACTATCTGACGCGCGACTCTTCCATCCTGTGCGCATCACCTGGACGAATTCATTCGAGTCTGGGCAGAGTACGACCCGAACGCCACGTGAGTCGCAGCCATGCGTTGCTTCAAATCGGCTCCACTGACCGCCGCGCCGCTGTCGGGCTTGAGTTGCTTGCAGCGGCAGTCCACGTTATGCACGAAAGTTGCAAGATCCTCTTTGCCAAAGGCTCTAAGTTGGACACTCGGCAAGAAAGTCGGTCATGTCGCCGAATTTTTTGCCGAATGTCCAACTTTGAGGAGCCAGGTTGAAGCTTATTTTTACTTATAACTACTCTATTGTGATACTTGTTGTTTTCGTGACCAATCGTCGATGTCATGTAACTGCTACAATGTAGCAGTTTAAAGTTCGACATCTTATCACAACCGCTGAGCAGAAGGTAGCGTAGCAGACGTCATTTAGTAGTTTAACTGCTTTTGACATACAGGTTGTTTATGCATGCACCTGTGACTGGTTTGGTTGTACATGAAACAGTTTCTGTTCGCTCTTTGCAGTCGAAATGCCTGTTTCTACGCACATCGCAGCGTTAAATCAACACAGCGCCGACTTGAAATTAGCTCAGCACTAATGCAGCACCCTATCAGCGATGCATCACTATTATAGCGCAAAGTCAGCCCTGCACCAGCAAGGTCAGCGCTATTTCTAGCGCTGACTAATAGCGCTGAGATCGCGCGGTGGGGTATGTGTAAACAGGCCTTTACAGGCAGGAATTTAAAGAGCAATTAAGCGACAGTAACGTTAAACCCGAAACTCGATTAAAAATTGCGCCAACTCGAGGAACAAAAGCAAGCGCGGTGACGCACCTCTGTCGAGCAGCATAATAATTACTGTGGTTTGCTCATTAGTGACGCTTTTTAGAAACTTGAGAGCTATCTTACCAAAGGCAAGCTGTAATGTTTTGACACCGCATAACTTTACTACACAGACTACGCAACACACAAAGCACAGACGCTTCGCCTGCAATTTTGCTTTAGCGGTTGTGGTAAGGTGTCGAACTTTAAAACGTGAGGTTAGCTTATTTAATTCTTAGAAAGAAGTTTCGATAACGTCATTCTCAGCTAACAGGCTAAGAGCTCTGGGGAAGCTCCTACCACCTCTTTCCACTTTAGCAAAGTGAACTGTAGAGGAGAAGGCGACCTCCCTTTCCAGCGCTCGCTCTTTTACGGTGGAAAGAGGTGAGAGGAGCTTCCACTTAACTCTTAACCTGTCGCCAACTGCAGATATAGTATAACGGTTCACAGGTCTTACCAGTATGATGAAACAGCGTCTGTGATCGCCAATTTTCTTATGAAACGTCATTTTCTTACTAAAAATTCAAAAAAGTTGTTCTGGGATGTTTGAATGGCATAACGTTAAGTACTGGTATTAGGTCATCACATTCCTCTCGAATAGCGTTATATTCGAGTGGTGTGTGATCTCGCCACGACGGCTAGCTTATCATCCGCTGTGAAAAAAAAGAAGCGCAGTTTGGTGTCTCGAGCAATATACGTACGGCATATTATTTCACAGCTTGTGAGCTCTCCGCCATGTCTTCGCGCAACCAATGTTGGTATCAAAGTCTTTCATTGTTGTGTGTTGTTTTTAGAGAGCAGGTCTTAGGCGCCCATTTCCGGGTTTCGCAGCGTCGGCGTCGGTGTCGGCGTCGAAGTAACCACGCTAGCTTTAGCGGGAAAATTGACGTACCGTGACCTCAACACCAATTCAAATCCCCGCTAAATATAGCGTTGAATCGAATTGGGGTTGAGGTCATGTGACGTCAGTTTTCTCGCTAAATCTAGTGGAGAAACTGAATTTGTTGATGGGTGACGTGACACCAAGTCATGTGACGTCATTTCCCCACTGAATTTAGCCTGGAAACTGAATTGGAGGAGGAGGATGGAGAAGGAGGAGGGGAGGAGAGGGTACGGCGGAGAAGGAGGGGCACACCCTGCTCTCCCCTTCTCAAAAGCTCCGCTCTAATTTCGCGTTACAAAAGTTTGTAAGCGTTTTTATCTTTTTTTTTTTTTTAGAACAGCATTGAATTTTGTTTACGGTTTTCTGCATTTTGTCCAAGGCTTTTGTGGAATGCAATACTGTTGCTTTAGTTGTCCACTCCCTCTGTAACGCCCGCTGGACCTTGAGAGTAATATAATAAATAAATAAATATACACCGGAATTCGAAAGACGACCACCATGATACGGCTGTTTGGGTTTTGACTGTGGCCTTTTACTTCAGGGGATACATTCACTACACCGAGATGTACGACATGCTTCGTAACATGGATCCTCCGCTGGGTTTCGGCAACAAGTGTCCTTACCGACTGGCATACAAGGTACGCCATCCTAAGATCGCCCGCCAAAAAAATCCACCAGGACACTGACTTTATATGATCTGGCTGTTTACGATTTTATGTGGACATGAGGTTGTTTTCACCACCTCAAAAAGTTTGACTTTATTTCGTAAAATAGTGTTTTAAATACGCATGTCACCTCTCCCTTGTAGTTGTTAGTTTATTGTCTCGTCCACCAAATACTACCATGAACATTACCGTCGGCTGTAGCCCAGGTCGTGCTACAGTCTCTGACAGGATTAGAACAGCAGGGAAGTCTTTAAGTTTTCCTTCTTCCGGCGCAAGCTTCTTACCTTGATGGCGCTTTGGCGCCTCTGGGCATAGCCTCCTGAATACTGACAAAGCATAGCAGATCGCCACGAGAAGCTGCCGCCGAAATGAAAAAGGTGGAGCGGCAGACAACGGATGTGAGGAAAGCCACGTGACTGGCGCCTCGCTGCGGCGAGACGCCGAAACACACTTCTCTAGAGCGAACAAGGGTGTTCGAGTCCTCGCCGCTGCGAGGCTGTGCGCTGACGTCCAGGTTCCCGAAAAATGGCTCTTTGATGCTATGTGCTACCAGATCCTCGCGCTCCAAATCTGCGACCGGGCACTCTATGGCTCCGTCGTCGAACTGCCAGGCTTTGGGAGTATAGAGGAGGCTATGCTCTGGGGTTCCGAGCGCGAGGCCAAAGCATGGCTGAAGGCAACGAGCGCGTGCTGGAGGCAGAGCATCCAAGAAAGAAGCTCTACAGGCAGTTTTCATTAAATGCACGAATCTGAAGTGCAGTACACTGCAGAACTACGGCTCTAGTAGGTCGCCCAAACAAAAATTGCAAAATGGGTGTAACCAATTTAGAAGAACCCGAATCAGGTGTCTTCTACACTGCAGCAAACCCTATCCCTTCGTGAGGGGTTCTTGTCTTATTTTGCTTCGTTTACTATTTTTGTCGATATTAATTTTATGCTCCAGTGAAGCCCTCCGTTGGAGCTCATCTTTGAGTAGCGCACAGGTTGGAAGCTTATGTATTGCCCTGGTTGTTTCAGAAACTCATTCGGATGAACATGCCGGTTACAGAAGAAGGAAAAGTGAACTTCACCACCACGTTATTTGCTCTCATCAGAGAAAATCTGAGTATCAAAATGAGACCAGGTGAGTGAACCGAATAAACAGTCTACCTCGTGCGGCAATTCTTCTTTTATCAATAGTCACGTTATGACGAAGTAAACTTCTGCCATAAAGGGCCGAGGGTGGTCATTGTGAGAACACCGGATACTAGGAAGGATCGCGAAGTCACGTAAATGGAAAGCTATTCGCAACTCAAACGGACCGCATTTAATCCCCTTTAGGCATTTCGTTTGACATTTCGGCCGCCAAAAAACGCGTTTTTCTTTCTCTTTTTTGCATTTGTTGTTTGGTGGCGTTTCGCGTCCCCGGAGTTGCGGGCGGGACCTTGCATTTCCAGCGCGGAGTTGAACGCGCGTTAAAAACTGCACACCGCTCGTTTTGCAGCGGAGGAGATGGACCAAGCCGACAAGGAACTGAAGGAAACCATCCGGAAGCTGTGGCCGCTGCATGCCCGCAAGGTCACGGACAAGTTCATGCCTCCAGACTCCGGTAAGGGCATCAGTCCAAGCCCTTTTTTTTCTTTTTTCTTTTCCTGTGTGATTTTGTTTTTGCGACGTGGTCTTCTTTTCAGAGCTGTACCGGTTTGCCTCATAATATAAAGCCGCACTTACACTGCTCATAGATTGCACCAAAGACACGGGTAACTGAATTGGTGAATAGGTCAAGTGCCGTCAATTTCCCCAAGGTGTTAGGTCAGGTGACGTCACGTGTCGTCACTTTCCTCGCTAAATTTAGCGTAAAATGCCCGAACAGACGGACGGACAAAATTTTGTGATTGGGGTGTAGCATTAAAAAGCATTTCCAGCTTTAAAAACTTTTCAATCAGCATTTAGGGGCTTTCGGATTCTCTGGGCGATTGTGTCCCGGCAACCGGCGTCACAATATCGGTCGCATTCGTCGCGGCTTGGCCTCTTGGCACCTCTAGATTGTGCCATCACGGGTCACGCACCGACAGCCGGAGACTTTTGTTTTGAGAGCGCAGCTCTTAGGCGCCCGTTTACGGCTTGAGCGGCGTCGGCGTCGCCGTCAGCGTAACCGCGCGTTGCATTATGGGACGTTTCCCATGATGACGTCACACGTGACGTCACGTGGGACGTCACGAAGGTCACCAGTGACATCACTCGTGACGTCACCGCGCGTTGCATGATGGGTAAATTTCCCCACCAAATTTAGCGAAAAAATTCTCCGCTAAATTTAGCGGAAACAATTTCCCGCTAAATTTTAGCGGAAAATTTTTTCCGCTAAATTTGCCAAAAAATTTGCTCACTAAGTTTAACGGAAAAAATTCCCCGCTAAATTCCAACCAGCTACCGGAGCCAATCCATAGCTCGTAGCTGGTCACTTGGCTTCGCGCTCCCCGCGTCGCCCAACCGGAAGGGCACGTGACACCATCCCAGTGGCGTCAAAAGGGTCAGCGGAACCCGGGCGGTGACCCGACGCGACACCCCACCACTCGCACTCTCGTGGCCCGCCGCAACATCCTCCCCCCCTCCCCTTCCCCCGAGGCTCTCGTGGGCCGCCGCGACCCCCTCGCCCCCTCTGCTCTCCTGGCCCGCCGTGACACACACTCCCTTTCACTGCCCAGTTGCAACCCCACTCTTCAGTGACGCCACTGCACCATCCTAGCTATGGACTGGCTCCGGTGGCTTGTAGAGTCCTTTAAGTGGTCCATCGTAAGGTAAAACAAAGTATAAAGGTGTACGCTTCCGCGCTCACTCGTCGACGGGGAGTCGTGTTGCGCATAAGTGTGAAATATTTTTTTTTTTTCAAATTATTATAGAGCTGTCTCCACGTCGCTGCCGTTTGTTTAGTCAAAACTACGCCGCTGAGGCCACTTTCGCGAATATATATTTGACTTTGCGCCGCCACCCGCAATAAGGCACGGCCCACATTTTATTACGCCGAATCGATTACCAATAAACCGATAACCGCCACATGAAATTGCGGTTCTGCTCCGGTTCGGGTTCAAATATCAAATGTTTGATTTCGGTTACGAATTGGCTCCGGTTCGGTCAAAAATAACGGTTTTGCTCCTGTTTTCGGTTAGGGTTCGGTTCAACACTCTGAATTATATTAACCAAAACCTTTTCAATCTCAAGCCTGTCATGCGTTCCTGCAAACGAAAAGCTTTTGCTGATTTGCAAATTATTTTACGTCATCCGCTGTCACTCTGACAAAATCAGTTGACGTGCTCGCTCAATGCCGTCATCAATCGTGGACGTGGATGGGCATCAGACTTCTCCTTTATGGGTGAGACGTGTGCGTCCTTCCTTGAATTTCTCTATCAATTCAAACATAAGCTTTTTTTTTGTGACAAAACACTTCCTTTGCAATGCGCACAAAGTCTTCGATAAATATCGGCACCATACTCCCCCTCAGACAACAAAAACAATGGCTCCCCCACTCGTGCAAATCACAAGTGAGGCGGCCATTATCTCTCACCCCTCGGTCCCACTTGAACTGACTTAACACGTTCAAACCTGTATAGCATGTGACTGGAGAAATCATGGCTTCGTATGGAAAACGCTCATAAGGGAATGCTGCCAACAGAAGTTCTAAGTCAACCGGAAAGCGGATAATTTTTAATCACCCTCGTGCCATCCTATCGAAATGAAAAGCATCACTGAATTACATATTATAATTTGCAGAACTTCAAGAACACAAGCTCACGGTAGGAAAAATCTACGGTGGCCTGCTGATTCTCGAAAACTGGAGGACCACAAGATTTGGTCAAGCTCCCGGAGCTGGAAGTCTGACGGTTAGTGGACATTGAGAAACGCTCTAGAAGAATAACTGAATTTACTACTTGCACATTGTGTGGCTCTACTGAGACCTCAAAAACTGCGTACGAAACCACTTTTTTTGCAGAGCTTAAAATGTTTTTTCTTCTCCCATGTCATCTTAGGTAACTAGTGCTCTAGCAAGATTTATTATCCAGCGTATAGACATAATTTGTCTATTCGGAAATTGTGTTTGGCGCTATGCGGCTTAGTAATGCTAACAGCTAAGATATATTTATGTATTTTTTATATATATGTGGTTTTAATCATTCCGGCCGTCGTGATATTTTTCGCATAACCTCATCTATCTATACAGCGGATATCCAAAAGTTTCTACACTAAGGTCTGCTCCCAGTAGTCCGATTCGTTCTTTGTTGGGAGGTTGGAAGAAGATTACATTATCCTAAACCCTGTAAGCGAAACTCTTCGCAGTGAAATTCACTAGGTTTCCTTGTGACACCCCCCAACATAAAATAAGGAATAGTAAGGCTGTGTTGATTTCTCAATAAAACATAGTTCGAGGGGAAAAAACATACGTTGGAGCCGCTTAGAACCATAAATGTAAAGCCCCAATACCAACAAAAATCTACATGTTTACAAACGACAGACAGAATGACGAAGTGGGCATCGCGAGCGCACGCGATCCCCGAGTCTGGAAAATGCAACTAGTGTCCGCTTGGTCATTCCTCCTGCCGTCTGTAATATACCGGACACTAAGAGACACGAGGTGGTTACGAGGGTGCTCACAAAAGCAAGGCCGTCATATGGCCAACTGCTGGCAAGGGCACCTTCTTCTGGAATAGGCAGGCTCTTGGTCCCCTCTTCTGGAGTAGGCAGGCTTTTGGACACCTCTTGAGGACTAGGCAGGCTCTCCGGCACCATAGGCAGGCTCTCCAGCACCATAGGCAGGCTCTTCAGCACATCTACAGTATTCGGGCTCTTGGGCACCTTTTCTAGAGTAAGCAGGCTCTTGGGCACCTCTTCTGAAGTAAGCAGGCTCTTGGGCACCTCTTCTGGAGTAGGCAGGCACCAGGCACGTGAAGACCTGTGGCCTGATTTGCTGCTGGGTTCTGTCACCTGCCGAAGCTCTGGGAAGGGCTCCAGGGATCTGTTTCTCTTTCTACCTCTCTCTCTTTCTCTCTTTCTTTCTCCCTATGTACGTCGCAGAGGCGCGCACGTGCACGTAGGTTGGTGCGCCGCCAGCGGGGGCTGCGGCCGTCTCTCTCTCTATCTCTCTCTTTCTCTAGGAAGGCCAGCCTAAGTGTCTGCCCGAACGTGACAGCTCGTGTGATCTCCTGTCGTGGTGACCGCTTTTGCTTGTGTTTGCTGCTGCTTCGTTGTTGCCTTGCGTGTGTTACCTGTGCGTTACACTTTTTGGTTCCTTTGTTTGTAATATTTTTGGTGGTAGATCAATGTTGGCTCTCTGTGTTTCTTGTTTGCAGGAAAAGGCGAGTCCGCCATCGCCACCAGATTCTCCGGTAGTATAGATATTGTTGTTCTACCTTCCTCATCCCCGACACACACACGTGCCTCTTCCCCAACGAACACCTCATCACGTGACCCTCGTCCCTCTGCCCACCCGACCACTCCCTCTTCTGGTGCTTCTATCGCCTCTCTCTTCTTTCACCTGGTTTTCGTTTCTTGGCGGTGTGTCTTATCGAAGGGCGCTACCTTAGATGCTGCACTAGCCGCACAGAGCGGCGGCCGTGAGCGCCGCCCACGCACCTAGATAGTTAGCGTAGCTGAGGTCTAGAGGAACTAGCCTTGCCTTGCCATGTAGACCCTGCTCTCCCAATATCTGCAAACCAACAACGTAATGATCGTGAGCAATCTAGCTCACCTCCTAAATCTACTTCTGCACCCATCAAAAACATAAAAAAACAAAATGCATCATAATTCAATGTAATACATTCTTTAGTGATCGAAATCAAAGCAATACATGATTATGACGTCTCTTGAGTCACAAGGTTATCACCTGAAGACTTCCTGCGATCATACTTTCCAATCGTCTAAAAAACGGTTCATTGTTTCTAACAAGACAGTAAGAAAGAAAAGCTGCATCACTTTGTGAAATTGAAACAATCTAATGGTACGAGTTTGTCACTTTGAGAAGAGAGTTAAAAACCCGCCAAACCCAACACCTGGAATAGCAACTTCCAGAGAGAGATTCAAGATGATGACGTCATGACATTGGATTTAGGGGTTGCGCAAAGTTTGACAGAGCAGAACTTGTCATACTCTGACGACGGTTGCTACGTTTACGGTGCGACGAACGTTGGGAGAGAATGGTAAAAATGATAGTGCATTTGCCAATTTTCATGAACTTGTTGCATTGGGTACTGTTCCGCGTTATTCGATTCAGGCGAAGAAAATTGTTGCGGCGGAGGCAGACAACTGCAGAAAAAGTGTGCAGTCCGCTCATGCGCCTCAATATATTAGGCTTACCTCTATGTGCTGCCTCGGTTGCAGGTGCACTTTACGGTTTCCAAAACTCGTGCAAAATCTTGCCTCGTATGCAGAAGTTCCACCTAATTTGGTTAACCATTCTAATTCCCTTCTCGAGTTGATCAGCCGGTTGCGAGTGTAGGCTAGCTCCTCAAATGCGAGAGCTACGTTATTTAAGGGTCAAAATTTAAGAACGTCGTTGAATTTGGAGAAGGGTTTGGTTCAAACAGGGGAAAGGGTGCGCACAACGTCACGCGACAGCGACGTTGCGTTGCGGGTGAGGGGGCGCGAACCGACGGTGCGCCCGGGCCCGCGCCCGGGGCCCCATGGGCCCGGGCACACCGTCGGTCTGGACCCGGGGTCCGCAGCGGGGCGGGGCCGGGCCCGTGCGCGCCACAAGGGACGGCCGTTGGCTGAAGCGAGCGACAAGCCAGGGCATGCTCCTTCGTAGTAGTCTTAGCCGCGATCGCGGACCGACCTAGACGCAGTCGGTACTAGTGGTGCATTTGCATGCCTTTGCCACTGTAGCCAGTTGTGAGGAATGCTTGCATCCCCTTTCTTAGTGGCTTGCCTTTTTTTTCTCTAGCGCCGCTCTTCCTCTCGGCGGGGCTCTTTCTCTCTCTTTCTCTCTCAATCTCTTTCTATGCTTCTACACCCACGAGCCTTTCCCGGGCATGCCCCGAGGGGCTTGTTCGGGCCCCGGCGGGTTGACCGCCGTCGCATTGCTATCGGGGTGTTCGCCTCGCTTTGCTCCGAGGTCACCTAATCGCATCTCTTCCCCGTTGCAGTGCAGCCAAGTTCCCGACGGCCGCGGTCGACCCGAGCTTCTCGGAGAAGCGCGCGCGCGCGCGCGGAGAGTTCGTCCCGGTGTTTTGTGAATACGCTCTATAGACCCGCTGGTCGCCAGCCACCTGTAGTCTCAGTCGGAAATGTTATTGGGCTGCGGACTCGAAACTGGTGCTCTCCCTAAAACCGGAATCGCGCTGTTTATTCGTCATATACAAAAGACAGTCTACATACATATTCGAACGCGAGTCAACGGGAGATCCTTGCTTCGATTGCCGCTTGGCAATGAGTTCGAGGAGGAAACTTGGCATGCGACATTCGAACCACGGATGTTGCGGTGATTCATGTTTGCAGACTGTCTTTTGCCTGAAGTGTATGAGCAGTGTGACCCCGGATTTGAGCGGCATGTCGCACTGATCATGCCTCATACCAAAGACACTGGAGTTCGCAGTAGACATGATGACAGAATTACCTGCGGACATACTTCAAGCATCCTCGAAGCACGAAGCACAAGAAACGGACACCGCGTCTTTTGCGCGAGCGGTGGGACTTCGTCTTACTACTTTGCTACGGTTGAGTACGCGTTTACCGAACGGGGAAGACCTATGGTTGTCCGCGAATTAAGGGAGCGTACTCAAAAGCTACAGGAAACAGAGAATCTTATCTCGCGTGATCTATGGCTGCCACTATTTCGACGGCACCCTTCTAAAATGCATGAAATTCCCCACGCTGCGCATATCGATTTGTTCTTTATTCAAACTTTAAAAGCGACCGAGAAAGTATGATGATGCCAATCGATACTTGACTGTTAATTACTGTGCGCCTTTAAATCAAAAATGTAGCTAATAAAAAAGGAACAGCGCGGGATATTGATTCTTAGTCCTTTACGCACATGCCACAAAATCTTCGTAAATTGTATAGTGGTAATTTATTGTCTTTTGCAATAATTTCTGCGGGCACCCCGAGCGATCACAAACGTACTTCATACTGGCAGAAAAACACTCGCGTAATAATGGTGAGGGGTGCAAAAATGTTCCAAAGCCGGGACTCGTGATTAACGACTCATGGTGAGGAAGCGAACTCTCCGCCAGCGCGCGCGCGCTCACGCCCTCTTTTGTTTACTGCACTTGTGTTTTCTCTCTCCATCACTCTGTCTCACTTAACAAAACGCGCTGCACATGTATCGCTGTCACGTCCAATGTTGCACACAGTACGAGGCGTTCACGTTTCACGGGCGACAGGGCGTCGTTTCCGATCGCCTCACTTTCAGATGCGAGCTCTCTGCTTTTGACCGCACCTCGGGCGTTTCCGCCGCATTCTACGACGAATCTTATGCTCGACGCCGAGGCATCGCGCAAGGTGGAGTGCACGCGCTGGAAGCGGGACGGCTGGAAAACGCTCATTATTATTTTACCTTGCGACCTCTAAACCGACCAGACTAACTAGTCGTGTCGAAAATATACCAAACCGTGAAGCGATCTCGCAGAACAGAGCTCTTCTCGCATTAACAAAATATCTCAGCACTGAAAGCACACGGTTAATATGCATCTGAGGGATTTTATTAAATTTCACTTAAAAAATATGAAAAACAAATATGCATTTATCGGTTTTGGTTACTTTTATTTTAAATGCAGCATTACTTTGCTTTCATTCTGTTCGATATTTCTGGTCCTGTTTACGACATTTCTTTTCCAAAACTGAGTTTTAACCTGATATTTGTCGCGCAAAACTGTAGTCGCTGCTATGTTTTAAGCGTTTCTGTGTTTATTAAGCCAGCTTCCTTCTGCGCGATCGCTTAGTGTGCACTTGAATTCTAAAAAGTACCGGCCTGTGCGAGACTCAGACACATATAAAAAAGACGCAACAAACACCTTTTCATAGTCCTAAATGTTAAATTGACAACAAAAATAACTTATTTTATTGTTTCTTATATTAAGAAGCCCACAAATTTGCGTATAAGTTTTATTCTTTTTTTTTTTTTTTTTTCAACTGAGAGCGAAACAAAAACGCGCCGTCCCTGACAGGCTCGAGCAACTCGCCTGACTGATAATACCCCTTATCCTTCCGGCAGAAATATAAAAAGAGAGGGAAAACATTTGTGAGTTATGCTTTCGTTCATCGGTACATTAGCAAAAGTAAAGTTCGTATCTCACTGAATATTACCTTGCCATGGGACGAAATTTGAGGACATGCTATCCTAAAATATTTCTGAATTCCAAGTTATCATCTGCGTACCTGTTTCAAACTGGTATAATTCCACACTCTTCCTTCAATTTCACTGTTCGATCTGAAGCGTATTCTAATTATAGTAAATCCCGAAATATTTTACTATAAATGAGTAGCACCATACCTCGAGGAAAATATTACTTCATAGTATTTGGGAGTGAAAGATATCGGGTACTGACAATTGTACCAAAAGGTAGCTGTAGGGGACTCAATATTACCGATAGTTTCAGCACTGTGCGAGGCTGTCGAGAGGTCGAAAATCGCTCTCCGTGTCTGGGGATCAGGTGGCAAGGAAACCCCAAACATTTCATGTTCGTCCTAATATAATAAAAGGAGAAGTTGCCACGGAGGATTTGCTCTTGCGTTCCCAGGAGCGTTTTGCGTCTGCGGTGGACAGGGTGTTTCTTTCAGGAGACAAACTATTTGCCGGACTGGAGCTGAGAGCGTGGAGGAATTTATCGAGCCCTCCTTCACATATATCTTTTTTAAAGTTTTATGGTAATTGTAGCTTTAATTCGGCAACAAAATAGTCTTTTTATTTATTTGTATATTTTAGAGTGATAAAAATATAAATCCGTAAACTTCACAGATCCCCAAGAAGGATATAAATCGATGGATACATCACTGACATGCAGATAAATCGAAGCCCTTTTAATTAGACGATGACTTCCATCACTTAGGCAAACAGTTGCAAAAAGATTGCTTGATGACTAAATAACGCCATCTGGTACAAGATGTAAACTGATGCTATTTTGCTTCTGCACTGTAACAATCCGTGTCTGCAGTCACCTCTTTGCAACCAGGTGCGGCCGTTTTCCGCCCCGCGGATAGCCAAGAAAATAAGAAAATGATCACAATAAGGGGCAGCGAAACCCGCCAAGGCCTGGCAGCTCATGGGGAAGGCCACAAGGTGGCAAACAGAAAGATGCTGCCCCCAGCGAGCTAATCAGAACGTAGGAGCGAGGCACGCGGCAACCTATTGTTGGAGAGCAATCCTCCCGTAGGAAGCCGTCACGTGCTTCCTTTTACCGCTCTGATTGGCTCTCTGGGTGCTCATAGCGTTCCGCTCTTTGCCGAGTTATGCTGAGACGGCAAATAGATACGTGAATGGGAAAGGACGCGGTTGCGGTAACTAGCTATCAAAATATCATCCGCTGTTCAATCTTCGCAATTCGCTGCAAAGAAGCACGCCGTTCAGCTCCCACAAAACGGGCAACGGACAGCCGAAACCGACGCGAACCGCCGCACCGCACGCCGCACGTGGGAACGCAACAGCTTACCGGAGCGCGTCGGGCGCGTTGCTCGAGCACCACCGGGGAGGTGAAGGCCCAGGATAAGGCTAGTTCCTGTCGCGCGTCGGGGAAGTGCTTGTGCTGGGGGCGGCAGCGTGACGTGTGTGTCGGGTGGTGGCGCCTGGTGGCGGCGCAGCGCCCGTCCCTGCTGCGCCGCCTGATGGGCGCCGTGCGAAACTCCAACACCCGGGCGAGCCACGGCAGCTTGAACCAGGAGGAGGGACACCTGGACGACGCCGACGGACACCTGCAGGCGCCGTCCAGGCACGGGTCGCTGCACAGGTCCAGCCTGAGGTGAGAAACCCTTCCCAATAGAAAACGCACGAAGGCGACAAGCGCCATAACGCAGCACTTTTGGCGCTGCTCGATTCAATCCATCGGATAGTAACGTTGCCTGTGGTCGAACTTAATGGGAAACTTTGTATAAAGAGCCTATATTTACAAGAAAGAGCAATGCAAACCATGGGAATCGCTTGCAATTAAATGGCGGACGCCTCCCATCCATGTGGGTTGCAAGTTGGTGTATGATGGCCAAATGTGTTAGCGTACCGCAGCTCGGCGGAGCTCGTGGAGGGGCAAGCGCTCTCGCTGCAGGACCCAGAGACCCTCGCTTGTTTCGATCTGGAGGAGCATCGTACAAGTGTGCAGTCGTGTATCATTACTGGCACGTCAAAGATCTGGCGTGCTACAACAGTCGGACTTTGATGGCAACATTTCTTCTCATCGACAGCGTAAACCAGCATCACCACACGTCAAAGGCAGACGAACATTACTGGCCTAGACACGCATTTCTTTTTTTCTTTTTTCGCAAGTGCGCATGCGTTGCGTTGTAACGTGGCGAGCAAGAAAGAGAGCGGAGAGGCGAAGGCGCTTGCAGACGATGCAAAATGTTTTGGCACATCCTCGCAGCTCGTGTTACCAAACGCGGTCTGCAAACCCACGTGACCTCAATTGCGCAGCTAAAAACACTTTGAAATCTAGGCACGCCAAGTCGGCCCCCGGCTGGTGGCCAAAACGAGGCAACTTTGAGAAATACACTGAGTGACACTGTTGGTGCGAACCCGATATCGACAACTTATTTTTGTTTTATTTTTTTCTGAAGTCTATCGTCGGTAACGTACTTTTTACCGCTTAGGTTAAATTCCTAAGCGAGTATTTTCTACCATCAGAGTGGTTTTGACGACAGCCTTAAGGCCGCAGTCTCACTACGCCTACGTCATACAAAGGTCACGGTGTTCGCTGTAGTCACGATGGCTAAATGATCTCCGGCACACCGCAAGCATGTTCAATTCATGTTGACTTCATACATAGGTATGTTTTGAACGTGTCTGCGGGCAGTCTGTGCATGACCAATGTGACAAAAGAGTCATACGAGAAGGAAACGCACCTCAGTGTCTGTAGACTTTCTTGTGTGTGATGCTTTAGCAGTGCAAAAGTGGCAATAATTTAGAGAGAAACATTAAAAAAACGGTAATCGCTAGTGCTCGCCAACTGCGGCGCGCAGGGTACAACCAGGGCCAAAAAATGCGAGCGGCTGAGCGCGTTTTTTTTTTTATACATGCTGTGCCATTTGGAGGGCACCTAAGACTAGGACCCATGCCCCATGCGACTTACAAAGCCTATATTTAAGAGAGGGAGCGGTTCATACTATGAAGAGGGTTTGCAATGGCCGACACCTCCGGCTCTGATTGAACGCTCTTGCACATGCGTGCGTCGCCGTGCTGTGATGAGTATAGCGCCAGGCTGGGCCAACGGATGTACCCTGCTACGTCCTGCCACAGTTAAGGAAAAACAAACGCGAGGAATTTGCAGCGCCACGGCGCCTTAAGCCGATTTCACCTTACGAAAACTGATAGCTCAACAATGATACACTGCCGAGTCGTTACGGTAAGCTCGTGCAACTTTTCGAAACTTTGGATTGCCTCTCAAAGTAAAGTATTATTAATGCGTTAGCAGCCGTACCCACATGACAGACAAAAGCTGACGGCGTCCGTCTGCGGACAAAACAGTGGAAGGAGAAGCAGTAGCGTAGAGAGGAGAGTAGTGAAGGACAAAGGGGAGAGGGTGAAGACGTCATGGGTCGGAAGCCAATGCGCGCGCGGATGCTGGGGCGAGTCTGAACTTGCAGGTGTGCGGAACGCGTATGCCTTGGTTTGTGCTGCAATATGGAGTGCGAACTAAATACTAGTACTGGTCCAAGTGCACGGCAGAAAAATTAAAGGAAGATCTATTTGTGAATCCTTAATGAATGCGTTAGCATGACACTTGGGAAACGCCACACGCGTCCCCCTTTGGGAAACGCTAGAACTGACCCCGTAACGAGGTGAAAAAGAGGCAGCAAAATATAGAGGAAGCAAAAGAGAAAGCCAAAACAAGAAAGTGAAGGGGTCAGTGTTAGCCTTTCCCAAAGGGGGACGCGTGTGGCGTTTTTCAATGTTCATACTAACGCATTCCCCAAGGATCCACCAATGGATAATTTCCATTCAATATTTGTATTGTGGGAACCACGTGTTCCTCGCATGTCAAGCTCAAGCAGGCCGTGGGGCGTCGCCATGTCGGGGGCGTCGTCATGTCAGGGCGCGTCCCGAATGCGAGGCGAGGCCTTATTTTCTTGCGGATGGCTCTTCCTCGTCCTTCTCGGGTGATCTGCCAAGGGCACAGCCTTCGGGATCTTCATACTTGGACGCGTCCGCCTCTCCGGGGAGCCAACCCACATCCGACCACCCCGGGCGCGTCCATTCCCGCAGGCTATATAATACGGCCAAAATCAATGGCAAAGAGCAACTGTCGCTGGGGCAGGCTCTGCTAGACGGAGCCTCCCTTTCTTGTTTTGACCCTTCACCTTCCTCGATACTGTCAATAGCGGCAGCGCGGACTCCTAGTGGTGATACTATCAAAAGAGACAGCGCCGTTATCTCGGACTTCGTTGGCCCTCGGGCAAACGTGTGGCATGTTTGTCAGTAAACACGTCACTATCCGTATTCAAGGAACCTACTGTGTTTCTGCGTGGTGCCCCCAAATGGGAAACCCACGGTATCGAACACGATACAGCGCTCGTAAGCTCGCGATGTTTCTCGTTCATAGTTCGTTCGGGCGAGCGCGTTGGCTCCGTTGAGTGCGCTTCTCAGCAGGAACTCACAAAATGCAGAGAAGCCACACTCTTTGCGTGTAGGGACAACGAAAGATTAAGGCAGGTGGGACGAGGGACGACGTAGAGGGAATCTATTAATAACCTTAATAAGGTATAACTTGGCTGCGCGTATGTTTGATTTTTATTCTTAGTGCGTTCCTTTATACGATTAGGCCCCCAACTACTCGAGGGCACAGTCAACAAAAACTAAATCGAAGTGAACTTTGCGCTGGAATGAAGGCTTGAGAGTAAGCTCATTGAGGACAACTGGATTTGCTAAATGCATATTTGTCGTCCACATGCTGTTTTTACTGGTTTTCCAATGCTTCGTCTAAAACACCATTGATGTGCAAAATTAAATTACCTTTCTAGTTTCATTATGCTTTGACCTGGATGCTAACAAGTAGTTTCCCAGAATTTGAAGGGCAAATGATGCACTCACCTGAAGTATTTTCACTGAAATGATTGAAAATAAAATGGATGCTTGTGCACCAATGCCTTTCTATGTTTCTTCAGAATGCACATTTGCCTACACCAAAAAGGCGTCTCTAAGTGACTCGAATCATTCATATCACTGCAAAGGCGGCCGGTGGCCACCCTTAGAGTCAGCGTGTAGTTCTGAAGCGACGCCGCTAGATGGCGAAACAGTTAAGGAAGAATATAATCTGCCCTTAAAAATGTTTCTCTAAACGTCCTTGTCTGTCCAGTTTATTTTTGGCTTGCTAGCGCACCATTCGTAGTTCCGTAACAGCTGGGCCGACGTCAAACTGAAGAGAGACAAAGTTATATCCAAGTGCTTAAACGTCAAGTGGCAGTCTCGCCACTTCTTCCGAGGAGGCAGTTCTTTATTAGTATTTTGTTCATTTTGTCTCGAACAGGTCTACCCACCTCGTTTATTTGCTGTTTTTATGCAATCTCGCCTTCTTGAACGAGCGCCCATGTGTTTTGGCGCTTACTTTTGACACCGGCAAAGTAGTTTTCACCATTTGGTTTGACATTTTTTAGTACACTTTCATTCCGGCACGAGTTGCCAGGCCTCGTGGTTTCAAAGACTTAATACCCAGTCTCGAACAACAAAAGGGACGTGCCCTTTCTCCTCCGCAGGGACCCGATGGTCCCATATGGAACAGCAGTCGTGCCATTATAAAAATAAATCGCTAAGAAAAAACAACGGCACAGCCGATACCACCAAAGAGACAAGGCTTGAGCCTTCTCTCCTCTTGCGTCATCACATGGTCACTGAAAGGAATGAGAAAGGCGAGGCATGTCGAGGGTTTCGACGACTGACATGAGCCGTAAGAAAACGTAAGGAAAAGGTGCTGCATGAACCAGCCTTTGGGTAAGCTGTAGTCTCTGACAGGGTGAGAACTGCCGGGAGGTCATTCACTTGTCCAGCACGTGCTTCCTACCTTCCATGACGCTTCGGCGTCTCGTAAGCCTCGAGCGTGCACGTGCAGCCAAAGCACGGCGGAGAGTAACGAGCGCCGGACGTTCGAAATAAAGGCCCTGCCGTTTTCACCTTGTCACTGACGATAGTGAAACCACGCAGTGACGCCTATGGTAAAGATTAGGTCGTCACCAGCTGTGGCGCCTATGCTGTAGCACGCGACCTAAAGCGAATCGCGCGTCCCACCTCGCAGCATCGACCGATCCCAGAACGGCCAGGAGAAGCCCTGGCAGCGCTCGCTGAGCTTCCTGCGGCGGGGCAGCAGCCGTCGGCAGCGGCCTCCCCAGCCGCCCCCGCTGCCCCCGCAGGCCCCGCCACCAGCCCCCTGGACAAGTCGGCAGCGTCCCAGGTCTGCCGCCGGGGCACCCTGTCCCCCCGTGCCCCCCGCCCCAGGGCCCGCCTGCCTGCCCGCACGCTCCCGTCGCATGCGCACGAGCACGACCTGCACGTTCCTTTGCGCGCGTGTGTGACTGTCTCGACGTCGTCCACCCCCACTACGGACCCCGTCCGGGTCCTCACGCCCACAGCACCTCGGTGTAGCCGCTGCAGCCAGCGACTGCCTCTTGTTTCGGTCCCCTTGGGGAGCGGCGAGCGCACGGACCCCGAGTCCCCGACCGCGCTCTCGCCTCGCCCGGGCGGATCTAGAGCTCCCTAGGCTGAGCAAGTAGCGCCGGCACCAGGGCCCGTCCCTGTCTACTTTCTTTCTTTTCCTGGGACGACTGCGTCCCGGTAGCCACATCCCCGTATACCGAGGGTGGCTCGAGAAGAACAGCTCGGTGCTCGGGACTGCCCACTCTTTGGTGTTGGTTGGTCGGCGTCTGCCGCTCCGTGGTTGTCTCGCGGCAGGGCACCGTCGGACGTTCCCGGTCGAGAGCAGCGCGTCCGCCCTCGGAAACGCGACCCCCAGCGTTCCCGACGGTGGTGCGCGTTGCTCCGCGAAGGCGCGCCCGCTCGTGCGAGGACACACGCTCGCGGCTTCCGCGAGGCCGCGCCCTCGGACAGAGGGCTATCCGACGCACGCTGCGATGACTGCCGGCTTTTTGGACGAGCCTTCGGTGGTGGTGCACATTGTGAGAGCTGGCTGCGTGTCACTTGCACGCTTTGGCAAGGGCGTCGTCCTGTTGTCCCCCACGCTGAAAAGTCGTCTGGTCGACGTGTGTCTTGTCTGGTGGCGAGCGTTGCGTGGGCCCCACGGGCCGCGCCGTGAGCGCGGCTACACGCCGCAGCTCCTGGTCTCACGCCCCGGGGCGACGCGCAGGCCGGCGCGGCGGCCACGGCCGAGGATGGGGCGACGGCTGCGGCGGCGGCGGCGGCGGGGGACGCGGGCCCGGGGCGGCGAGCCGGGGAGCGCGTGGACTCGATGCGACTGCGGCCGGACTCGATCGCCCTGGGGCCGTCTCCGCCGGGCAGCCGGTGTGCGACGCCCATCCGGAGGTCGCCGTCGCCTCGGAGATCTGCGGCGGGCTTCTCGGACGCCGTCAGCGATCTAGTGGACATCGTCAAGTACGAGACAAGTCGCAGGGGACGCGCCAGAGGTGAGGATCGCTCCTTTGAAGTCGTGAACTTTAATTTGATTGATACTCCTACTTTAATAGTGAGTTTTAGAAAAGGGGGCCCCAAGGGGTCCCCTGAGCAGTTTGGGGGTCGCATTGCGCACGTAGAGACGTTCGGCGCGTGCTCTGTGCGACGCCCTATAGCTGCTCAGGTGGGCCAAGGCCTTTGGGTCCCTTATTATAAAACTTTCTGTTATCGAGGCACATTTCATTGCCTTCACCTTTCTTTACACCTTTCGGGATCATTGCTTGTGTGGTCCAAGCGTGGTCGTCGCGGCACCGTACCCACTGGCCCCCGTCTCTTTCCAGTTCTTGTTCGCGGTGATGTTTGTCTCTCCGGAGAGGCGGCACTATATTTGTACCAAGCTAGCGTCTGTGAAATAATGCCTACGAGGCGCGCTCGTGCGTCTTCACCGCGCTCCATTCCCCCACCGCAGCGCGACTGCACGGAGACGAGTTCCTGCGGGCGGGCGAGTCCCCTCTGCGGGGCCGGTCCCCGTCCCGGCGCGGCCGCCACTCGCCCGAGTACCGGAGCAGTACGTGGCTGGGCCAGCGGTCGCGCAGTCCGTCCCCCAGCCCGCGGCCCCCGGCGGCCGGCCCCAGCGAGTACTACGGGCGCAGCCAGCTGGCCCAGCGGTCGCGGTCGCCCAGCCCGGCGGCGTCGGCGCACAGCCTGCCCGCCCAGCGGAGGCGGCTCCCGCCGACGCCGGCCAAGCCGTCGACGCTGCGCCTGGATGCGCGCTCGATGGACGCTGGCATCAACTTCCCGAGCGTGTCGCAGTCGCCCACGTTGCCCGGCGGGGCCCGCTCCCCGGGCTCCATCAACTTCCCCAAGGTGAACGCCTCGCCCACGCGCAGCCTGGCCAAGCAGCCCAGGCAGCTGCCGTCGCCGCAGCTGCCCAACGGCTACAAGCCCCGGCTTCGGAGGACGCATCGCCGAAGCGACACCGACGAAGACGACTGGTGCTAGCGCCGGTCAGCTGCCCTTCCTTCGTCTCGCGCTACAGCGCGCGCTCGACCGCGCCCTTCGCTCCTGTACGGTGGCTGGAGCGGGTTTCCGACAGTGTGTTTAGCGTCCTAGCTCGCCCATACATCAAAAGTGGTCCCGGAGTGGCAACAAATGACGTCACAGAAGCCGAAGTGTCATACTGCCGGATATCGCGATCCTGGCGGTTGGTTGTAGAAACGCCGGCGAAAATCACGAGCGAACGCGAGTGTCGCTGTCGTCGCGCCATCCCAACTTCTAGCTGCCGAAGCTTTTGTGGACACTGGAGAGCGACCTGGAGCAGAACAGGCGTCTGCCACAAACACCGCCGCTGCTGGGACACCGCCAGAATCGCGACCGGGCGAGCGCATGACACTTTCATGGCTTCATCAGGCGGACGTCGAGGGACCACTTTCTTAGACGCGGTAAACACACCAAAAGGAGACGCGTTCCAGGTATCGTAGCTCCAGTTCCATATTTGGGAGTTTTCGCACACCCTTGTCGATGTCCCGCAACGCTCTGCTCAAACCAACACAACCTACAGACGAACTCGACTCTCTGACGTCAAGACACTGCGGTGGCACTGCTGCTGGCACTGCGCATGCGCAGATGCCTCGCCTCGGGCGAATCTGGTTCATTGCCCGCGCTTGCCCGTGCGGGCAAGCGCGGGCTTGTTTGTAAACGGTGTGTTTGGTCGATATACGTTGCGCATTATCCGTGCGCTTCATAAAGTACGTCTTACAAGGTTAGGTTTTCGGAGGGAGATGTTTTTGGCGTTTGAAGCGTCTACGTCCTAATAAAATAACGTAACGGTTATCTAAGATGCCCCTACACGGATCTTAATTCAAGACACGAAGGGGGAAATCGGTAATCTCCCGCGAGCAGCCTGACTTTATTTCCTACGGTTCTTGCGTTGAATAGGAGTAGAGATAAATCAAATTCCGTGCACCAGCACTTAGGCGTCATCGCGGTGAAATCGAGCGTAGGCACGGACTGAACACGAGTGCTGCGTAAGTATTCGACTGGGCCTCACGTCGAGTCAAGTCCATGCTCGGCGTCGGGCACGGACCCAATTTCCGAGGTGGCGCCATCTTAACGTGACAACGTTACCTAGGGGTAGAGGAGGCTGTTCGCGAGCTTTGATTATTCTATACTCCGTTTCATCTTTTAGTTCAGACGCAGTCGACGCTACGAGCTGTATGAGGCGAATTAGACAGCGTCAAAAACTTACCATAGTGGTGTTCGTCGTTTTTCTTTACGCGTTCTATCACCGCTGAACCAACCATGAAGATAAAAGGGTTCAGACACTCGTGTTTTTTAGGCTGCTCGATTGGTGCCATTACCTCGCTGCTTCGGCTGCGTCTGGACTTGGGCTGAAACGCAATATCCGCGGTGAGAAGTTCGCGAGAAGGCGCTTCTGTTTTCCCATAGCCTCCTATATGCTGACGAAGCCTGACAGAATGCCACGAGAGGCGGCCGCCGAAAGGGAAAAGGTAGAGCGGCAAACAACGGATGAGAGGAAAGCCACGTGACTGGCGCTCCGCTGCGGCGAGACGCCGAAACACACTCCTTCCGAGCGAGCAAGTGTGTTTCGGGTCCTCGCCGCTGCAAAAGTTGTGCGCTGACGTCCAGGTTCGCCGAGAAAGGGCTCTTTGATGCTCTGTGCTACCAGATCCTCGTGCTCCAGATTTGCGAGCGGGCACTCTATGGCTCCATCGTCGAACTGCCAGGCTTTGTGAGTATGGAGGCGGCTATGGTTTTCCTCACTATGTCCGGCGCACGTACTACCCACGCGGTTTATGTTTTAACTTTCGCGGTGCATAGAAGTGCGGCATTGCTCGTTCTTGCACCAGCGGAGGAACTTGGAAGTATCTCAACTTTGGGTTCTGAGAAAAATTCCACCTGATGGCGATACTCAAACTTCTCGCCGCGACTATAGTTGCGTTGGCGCCACCCGTTTGGAGATCCTGAATTCCGCGGACGAGTCTAGTGGCGCGCATGCGCAGTAGTCGGTGTCTCTGTTGCAGAGAGCTTAGCGCGGTGACTGGTCATTTTTCGTCCGGGTGAAAAGCGCTTAAAACAAAGTGTATTATACTCCGTCTCACTTTAAGTCCGACCGCAGCGCCACGATCGACTGGAGGCAATCGAGCTGCTCCAAAAATGCATCGTCACTCTGTCGCCTTTGTCCGTTTCCTACCAGCGACTAAACCAATCGCGCCACGATTCTGCGGTTTCGTTTTCTGTGCGTGATTGGTTTTATCCGGAGGAATCATACCCAGCACTCGCGGCCTTGTGCGCGGCTGGGCGGTCGCGCAGCGCGCCATCAATAGGGGGCACCGCCGCCGCGCTCCTCTATTAAATTTGTCCTGGGTTATTTTCTATTTATTTGTTCGTTTTTGAAATGCGGTTCTCGGCTGACAAAACGCTCGCGTTGGACCACTACTCACAGGCTTTACTAACGATGTGATGATCTTGCCTGCTAAGGCAAGCACACCAAAGGAAAGGAGCGCCGTGACGAGGCACTTTTGGAATTGCTGCTTGAGTTGCTTCATAGGATGGTGGTGTCGGCTACGACTGGGGGCTGTAGCGTCGGCTGCGATTGGACTTGGTGAAACGGTGTATAGAGCTGTGCGAATGCTTGTTAGAATCGGATAGCACTACGTCATTCGTAACTTTTAGTGCAAAAAAAAGTAGCGACAAACGGTTTTCTTAGCCGCGTTGAAGCTGCAGAAGAGACTATGCATTCGATTCGAGCCACTGTTCGCATACCCATCTTCACGGTGGAGGAAGAGAGAGAGTGTCGGCACTAAAAGTCTTAGTTAAGAGGTTACTGGGGATAGCGACATTCTTTCAAGCGCCGACTTCGTGACGGTGCAGATTTTAGGACTCGATTGGTGGCGCACCTTGGAAGAGTGAACTGCGTGAAGTTATTTTGTTTCCTACGGAATGTGCTTCATCATTCGTTTAGTTGTCGGTACTTGTAAAGAAACAAAAACATCGAGCGACTTTGGTTGGAACAAGGCCAGCAATGGGGGTCGAAATTCCTAGTCGGGCTTCGCGCATCTCCCGGCGGGGCGCTCAAGCGCCGTCGCCCGCCACGCAGCCTCGAATACGTGCGCGCAAATAAGGACGGTACCTCGAGCTCCTGTCAGCCTGCGGTGTTTGTCGAAATGCGAGTGACCTTCGACACACTTGTTCTAGGCATGCCGTAGTGCCTCCGCCCGCCATCAATGATGGTACGTAAACGTCTTTCACTCTCTCAGGCTTGCTCCGTGGCGAGGCCGCGCCCGTCCCGACACCTCTACCTTCTTCCAGCGTGCCCCCCGTTTACACGGCCGTCCATTCTTAACTCCCTGATCGGTCGCAGGTCCTCTGTCTCGGAACCCGCGCCCGGCCGGCCTCCGGGTCCTGGCCCCGTCAGCCTGACCAGGCTCGGCGAGTTGAGGCGCCACCTCTCCGGCAGTTTCTGGAGCCCCGACCCGGGAGCAACGGGGGCCCCGCCCCCTCCCCGCGCAAGACGACCCCGTCTATGCAAGCGGCGCCCGTGCCTTCCCCGCGGCCCCGCCTGCCCCGCCCCCACAGTGTACAGAAGAACGCCATTTCTCGTTGTTGCGCTGCATGTTCACAGACTCTCTCTCGACTCTTTTTTCCTACAATAAAAAGAAAACGGCCAACAAGAAGCCTCGTTCCGCGTGTCCTGTATCCCCCTTCCCGTTCTATAGATCTGCTTCACTCGGACGCACTCACCAGCGAATCTATAGTCTTTGAGACCGTTTAATCATTCCGATGTCAGTGGCCCTTCACCGAATGAAAACTATGAGCATCACTGGGCCTCGCTCTGCCACAAACCTCAGAAACAATGGGCGAGGCGCGACGGTCTGAGCTTTAAGAACTTGGAAAGCGTCCGGTCATTCCGATACCCGTGATGTGTCGTCATCAAATCCCCTTCGCTCTCCCCCTCTCTTCTCTCTCTAACGACCGTCGAGGTCGATGGTGAGAACTATCCACTCTTTCACGCGTGACTCGAAACGTGGTGGCGCCAGTGTGCAAGTAGCCCCCCACTGTTTCGGTTATGAACTAGACAGCAGGATTTGCAGTATTTGAGAAATCAAATATAAACGCTATTTTCTGGAAATGGTTACTTATAGCACTGTCAGACTTAATTCAGTCTTACGATAAAAAAAATGACGAGTAAAGAATTAGGAAATACATGTGAACCAGAAGTGTGCCGGGGCTACCCAGTAGATGGCGCCGCGGAGTTTGGGTCTAAACATAAAAGGGCGAATAGATATCGCAACATGCAGATACGCAGAGCTTTTGTTGTTAACGTGTCGCGTTAATATTTGACTTGCACCCAACAACAACTTCGCGTTTTTGTCACGAGATAAGTTTCATATTTTTTATCTTTGTTCGAAACGCGTCTCGTACTCTTTCGCAGTTCGCCATGTAGGCGGCATGTGTCCTTTGTGGAGCATCATTTGTGACATTTGTTTCAACGTACCTCCGGATGATGTTAGAAAGTATAACCTTGAATTTTGATCTTTAATATAAATGGCTAAATACAATTATTAAATTTTGAGTCATAGTCCTAGAATATTGGTGAAAATTACACCAATATTTTAAGTGCAAATATGGTACAAATAAGGTGTTATTGCAGCAACCATAACTATAAACCATTTACGTTTTTGAGACTGTGCCACCTAAATGGTACTTGTTTGTTTGTCGGTCAATAACGTTGCTTGGAGTCACCGAGTTGTGCGGTTGTAAAGACTTTTATTTACACTTTTGTACTCTGCCGACGTGGCAACCACCGTCGTCGTCTTCCGATTTTCACCAAGCTCCAGCTGGTAATAGAAACATTTAACCGGCACTTAGTGCTCAGAGGTCTGCCATTTCTCATTTGGAGTTCTCATCCCGACCAAGGCGCCTTTCTCCTTTGGTCTTAGTTACACAATAGCGCAGGACAAGCTCAATAAATCTATATCTCATCCACCCGAAAAAACGGGCATAAGACGGCGCTCCTCGCCATATTTCAATCATATGACGAGAAGTAACTTCACTTCTTTACAAATTGTATATGTGCATTTGCCGCTCAATACAATGTCACGCTGACTTGATACTTTCACCTGGTGATGCCGACTCCAGCGGAAAGTGTTCGGGCGTGATCACGTTCTGGCGACGAGCGAGTGCTTGGGAGTCGATGCCCCTGCTTGTGCTGGGCCGCTGAGGGCAGCACCCTAGCGTCGCTCAGAGACGTGCACATTCACCGGATGATCCGTACGTTCTGACTCATGGCTGTAGCCAAAGTCATCTGTTTAGAAACGCGCCAGCACGCTCCTTCGGCAGTCTTATACGCGCGGCAAAGAAGCGCTGGACTAAGAGTTCTCGGCAATGGTCCTCCGGATCCAACGCAGCGCGTTTTCCACCTTGGCGTAGATGCCATAGCGTCCCTGCCGTGCACAGCCCTCGCCGAAGCTGGTGACCCCGTAGATGGTCCACCGCCCGTGACGGTCCTTGGCGAGCAGCGGACCGCCACTGTCCCCGGCACAGGAATCAACGCGGCCACGTCGAAACCCGGCGCAGAGCATGTTCTCGCTGATCAGGTAGTCGGCGTAGACGTCTCGACAGTCCTGGGCCGGAACCACGGGCACCTGTGCCTGGTGCAGGAGGTCCGATCCGTTGGCGTGCCGCTTGTTCAGCTTGCCCCAGCCCAAGATGGTTGCCATGGCTCCCGGGGCAAGTGTGTCCCCGGGTTCCGGGAGGCAGGCCGGCGCCACGAAGGCCCCCATGGGGAGCGGACTGCGCAGGCGCAGGAGGGCCAGATCCATGTCCACCGTCTCCGGGTCGTAGTCTGGGTGCAGCACGGTCCGAGAAACCCGGACTTCTTGTTCCGAGCCTTCGCGTCGGTGGAGGCTGTGCTCGCCGGCGAGCACGATGAGGCGTCGGCGCACGCAGTGGGCAGCCGTGAGTACCCAGCCCGCAGAGACCAGCGTGCCTCCGCAGAAGGGCTCGCGTCGACGGTTCAGGACGGCCACCTGCGAGGAGGACAGGTTTGAGTCTTGATATACAGCCAAAGATAAAGCTTTTTCTTTTTTAATACAGGGTGTTTTTGGAAGCGCAGGGCAAATCGCTCCTGCAAAAACTACACAATTCACAGAAAAAAGTCTGATGCCGTAGTGGTACTTGTGAAAGGGCCCATTAAGGAAAATTATTAGCTTTCAGTATAATTTTTTAATTAGTTTTCAGTGATTCAATTTTTATTTGGATATCTTAAAGGCATGGCGTCAACCAGAAACTTGCAGGACGTCATCCATAACTACTAAATACACCCATATTAAAATGATATAAGGTACGTGCAGGAGCATTATACAGCGATCCGATAAAATGCTCAATTTGGACGCGTTTCTGGGTTTCGGTTTTTCATCGGAGCGCAACTACGCGTGGAAATCCCCCTTTCCCCCATGTCTAAAACGCGCAACGTGCGTGCGCCGCCCCGCATCGCACGTAGAAGAGGCTAGATAAGAAAGCCTCCAGACTGTCACATGAGATTTGCCTTTTTGACGTCGGTGCCAGTCGAAAGACGCACCTTTACGTACGATGGGTTTCAGCGGACGCACGTTGCACGTTTGAAACACGGGAGGGATTGCCCGCGAGGAGATTCGCTCCGATAAGAAGCCGAGACGGAGAAACGCGTCCAAATTGATCATTTTTGTCGGAGGCCGTAAAACGTTGCACGTTCCTTATATCATTGTGATGTGGGTTATCGATTTCGTAATTATCGATGTTGCCCAGCGAGTTCCTAATGGAAGCCGTGCCTTTAAAAGTTTATATATACAAATATAACTACTAAAGATTATTTACCGAATTATACTGAACGCTCATCATGTTTCTTAATGGGCCATTTGGCACAAACAACGGTAGTAACCTTTTTTTTTTGTGCATTGCGTAGTTTTCGTAGGAGCGATTTGGCCCGCGTTTCCAGAAACATCCTGCATACATCGTTGAACGACGTTACACACTGAAGGCGGGACGATGGTTTATGTAATGTATCGAACTGAAGGGCGACCTCAGGTTTCTTGTTTAAGGTACTTCTGTGGGTTCTTATGTGGCGGTATAGCGTTAAAAGAGGAGATCGTGCTTCACTACCAGTGTCAAGTGAGTGAGTTCACGAGACGGCAATGAAATGGGTCAGAAGCGTTCATGTAAAATATAGTTGTAGCGGTAACAATTATGTACCCAGTATAAACATAGGGTTTAACGTTTTCCATTTTTGGCGCACTTTTTTCGGCTTTTATATTAAACGCATATTTTCGGTTCTTATCTTTGAATAGACTCGTATATAGCTAAACAACGTTTTCCTTTCTTTTTTCGGTGAATAAGTATTTTTGTTTTAGAACTGCTGTTAACATAAAATGGCGTAAACTGGCAGAAACAAAAATGGTATGTTTGTTCACCAAACTGGAACAGGAATTAAGAAACACGCATACACATATTGGTCCACACAGCAACCGTAGATATTACTTCCAATCAAGTCACGATTACTCAACCTGATTGTAACACACACACACACATGTATTTGCCCAAGTTTTCTTCGTAATTACGCGCCCTTTCTTTCCAGTTTATCACCCTAAGTTGAGATAATTCCCTCTCAACGTTCACACTTGAAACAGGCAAGCTGAAGAGGCGAAGTGCCGCAGTACCTAATGTTGGCCAGTCAGTTCAATATGATCGCCAAAAGACAACCGGTACCACCAGGGCCGGCCCTACACCACCAAGCACCCTGGGCGAACTCCGGCGGTGGCACTCCCCCCCCCCCCTCCTTTTTTTTATGTGCCCCTTATTTACTAGGTACGACATCACGTTGTGAGCAAACATGTGAGTGGTAGCCCAACACCAACGTTTCGTCAGACGAGAACCGCATTCCCAAAACGAACGGCGATCAAACATACAGCGTCGTGTCGGGTAGCCGTGCTCAAACAAATCAAAAAGCTAAAAAAAAGGGCCGGAGGGGAAAAAACAAAAAACGAAGCAGCAACTTTTTTTTTATTGCGCTTTGGGCGTTTGCTTAGATCGCCCACTTCTAGGGCCGGCCCTGGGTATCACGTTTTCAAGCACAGCGTACTGCAGTACACAGTACGCACAAGGTACTAAGAAAACCCGCCGTTCCCAAACCTGCCTGCCCCGCTCCCCCCCCCCCTCCCTCCCCTCCCCAGCATTCCGCGGTTGAAGAAACTGACCTGTTTCGGTTAAAACCGAATACAACAAAATTAATTCGGCAGATTTTTATCGATTTCTTTTTCCGCTGAAACCTAAAACGTTGAAACCTAAGTGTGATCACCTGTTTCTACAAAGACACTCAGAATGTAATGTATAGACGTATTAATTTCTGCGCGGCCTTGGTTTTAAAAAATGAGGCATGTACTTCTGCCTATACTTCGTTACGATTATATTTTGCATTCGGTTTGAAAACCGCGCGTCGAGTTCAGTGGGTACCGAATTTCGGTCGTTACCAGTCTTTTCAAACTAGATGCCCGCCACGATACATCCATCGCGTTAACCGTAGACGTTTCGCTCTTCTAGGAAACTGCTTACGGTGTACGGGCACTCTAGAAATATGCTGGTTTCCGAACAATTACGGGGTATCGAAAGAACGCATATTAGACTCGCAATCGTAGGAAAGCCCAGAACGCACCTGCCAAGGCCAGCGTCCCCTGGCCGCGGGCCGTCCGCCGATGATGCGAAGGGCGGGCCTGGTGCTGCTGCGAGGCACTCCGCAGGACAGCGGGCTGTCGCTGCTCACGGTCTCCGGCGGCTCTTCCGATCCTGAACCACAGAAAAAATAGAAAATGTATTTATCTCATTTTGCTTATATGCATATTTAAAAACAATAAGAAGAGACACCCATTTGTAAATGGGGGAGTGGGGCGTGTCACGAGGCAAAACAAAAGCTTTTTCCGTCTCCATGGACGTGTCTCGCAAATGAACTATACGGAGATTGCGGAGCGCTGCACACTGTACTGCACATTGGTACAGTGCCGGGTTTGAATTTGGCGGACGGTGGTATTTATGGGACGCCGTATACGTCACGTGACATGTCGCGTAACATGACACCATGACGTTACATGGCACTAAAGTCCCGTTATAGTTAACGGAAAATATTTACTGATAAATTTTGCGGGAGGCATTTTGTGACGTGGCTTCACATGACGTCACGGCTCTACGTGAAACAAACCCGGGATCCGCCACGAAACGTTGCCCATCGGAATTGGCAACGCGAGCGGCGCTCCGCCGCTGATAAATGCCCGTCGCAGCGTTTAGGCGCGGGAACTTTTTGGGTCGGGGCGCGTCGCGATAAGAGTCAATGAATGACTACGTGTTGTTGTTGTTGGACCTGAGCGTTGTGTCATTCTCCGAGACGGGTAGCAGCGAGGGAAATTCCGCAACCTTGAGATGATCGCGTACGCTGAATCGGCATTATATAGGCTCGGATAGGTTCCAAATTCATTAGTGTTCAAGTGTCAACTATAGTTCGTGATGTGAGCTCAAAACAAAATGGAGCGATAGGGTGTACATATCGTGCGTAACCAATATATAGGTTTCGCACGTAAATATGAGTACCACGGCCTCATTCGAACGTTCCAAAGATATTCCACTATCATTTTGAGTGCGCTCCGCGAAAAGTAAGGTTCCTATTCAGTTGGGCGAAGACAAACCTCCCACAAAATTTTAACGCCAGAACGTGACTGTAATAGTCTATTCTGCACATCTGACTTTAAAATAAAAGAAACAGTACAAGTCCCTTGTTGCATATGAAGCCGTTAATCGTGAACGCGCAAGTAGCCATCAGTTTAACGGTGGAGGGTACTTGAACTTTTGTAATATGGCGATCGAAGCCTTTGTGACACTGAGAAAGCAGGATTTTTTTCCAAGTTTTCCGTCAACTGCAATTATTTATGTACGAATATTCCACTAAACCATTTTCAACGAAAGCAAAGATAAGATAACCGCTTCACGAATATCCTTCCTCTGTTTATACTCGTATTCAACAAACCGTAGAAAACAAGTCCGGCTCCTTGCAGAACGTTGCTAATTTTCCTCTTCGCCCGTTAAAATAAGTAATGTTAATTAATTACTTACATAATTAATTATTAGCTGCAGCTTCTTAGATTAGCGTTATGCTATTTTTATCCAAACGAACACGTTCCGAACGCCAAAAGTTCCGTTTCTTCCTTCGACTACCAAATATCGTATGAACTGCTTCGCGCAGTGCATTAATATCGCGAAAAACTTTCTTCTTTTATGTTTTTTAATTGGGCAACCAGTATAGTATATTTATATATTTATGGGTTGCAACATTTCCTTGAGTAATATTATCTTTCGACTATGGCAAGCAAAACGCGTGCTTCAGAAATTACCGGACTCTCGAAGCGCCTGTCATAGCTTATGCATATACGTTTCACAAGGAGTCAAACCATCCAAATCTATACTGCGACAACAGCGGAGCGCAACCAAAACATCTCGTCCGTATCTCATGCGTATAGAGGCACGATATCGAACGAATCACCACGACACCGTATCGAGGTTTCCGTGATCGTAAACTACGCAGCAATGGCGTTGAGCCAGCCCCCGCCCCCCCCCCCCCCCCCCACACGCCGGCACCTCTCGAACCAACCGGCGAGAGTACTACGGTCGTAGATTAGGCCGATTAGGGCTCTTGGGCTGTTCCCTCCGGTTGTGTAAAAGGGCACTCACGAGCGGGCCTCCACGCGAACGTATTTTCGACCGTGATAAGCCGCCTCGCAACTCAAGGACCGCGTATCGCGTCACTTTAGTGGTCTGCCTTCGGACACAGTTCAAACGGGCTCCAAAGTGCGACTTTCGGGAAGCAGTTGAACGTTCTCTCGAGCCGCGGTCCCGCCGCTAATACATCATACAAAGGGCAGTCTGCAGACAGTGGAGAGTTTTAGGGAATCCGTCTTTGCACATCCAATACGGTACAATGGCCCTCCGGTACGAACTGCGCACCCTACACGCCAGTTCGTCAACGCCAAAATAGTTTTCAGGTGCCTCATGTGGCATTAGCTAGACGCTCAAATCTGAGCGAAGAAGAGGGGAGTGCTCACCCGCGTGATCGGCGGCGTAGCGCACTTCGCAGGGACTGCCGCGCACGTAGCACAGCGCGTCCTCCTGGAGGGACGCCTTGCCGCACACCATGGGCATCTTGCAGACCCTCTGCCTGCGCGTCCGACACTCGCTCGTGCACGGCGACCAGCGGGACCAGTCCGAGTAGACGAGACTCTGCAGGTGATGAAGCACCTTGAAGCCCGGCTGCTTCTGCTTCCGTGACGTCGCCTCTCGAGCGGGCCGAAGCCGCACGGGTCCGCAGTGTCGGTAGGGGCACGTCCGCGTCTCCCGGACCAGGGACCCGCAGCGCGACGGTTCGAGGCAGGGCCGCTCTCGCGTCTGGACGCAGCGTCGACACGCCGACCACGGAGACCACGAGGAGTCCTGGACCGGCGCGGCGAGCGAAGCCGGAGCCAGGAGCGCGAGCAGGGCGGATAGGACGGCGGCGGCGAGCATCTCTACTGGAGACTGCCGTTGTCGAGAGATGCGGCCGCGCGGGCACGGGGAGGGGGGCGGCTCTGTCAACAGGCGACAGGTGGAGGGAACACGTGGCCGCGCACGTGCTGCTGCTGCTGCTGCGGGCTGAACGCGCGGGAAGACCCCCCCCCTTACCTGTGGGTGCGCGCGGTGCGTTGTTCAGAGCCTCTGCCCCTATGCATGCTTCTGCTTCTTTTTTCTTGGTCTAGACTCGAGTGCGGGTGCAGTTCGACCTGCTATCATCACCTGAGGGGTGGGTTTCACCACCCGGCGCACTAGATGGGATGGCTCCATCTAGGTGTTTGAAGGCGGACACAAGGCTCCAGTCGGCTAGACAGAAAAAATTATCGTCGTGTCTGCTTGAGCTTCATTTTCGTTAAATTTTTGTTAAATTGTTCATCATTTTCGGAAAGCACTGTTCTACTAAAATTGACATCAAACAAATGCTATCTGTCACGGCAACCTTTAAGACTTACCTTGTGACATGTTAAGAATGCCCGTCACCAAACAGACTACTGAACCAACACTAGATAGAAATAGTATAGAGACTATTAGCACCGGATACAGGAGGTGGTTTGAAGAGCGCTGCACCATCTCAGTGAGTGGTATGCTTGCACATATGCCTCAGCAAACAAAGGTGATTCCTCGACATTTGAAGCCTGAACTCCACGAAGCAATCTTCAGCACAAATCCACATGGCACAGTGACGTTCTTCCGACGAACCAACGTATAATATATTTCAACCCTTAAACTTAATCTAATTTGTCGAGCACTCGGGGACATGCGCTTATCTTAACTGAACGCTTCTTGGGCTTAATTTGTCGGCTGCTAATCGCAGAAAGTTGCCTACCTCAAAATAGCTACGTATGGTTCAGGCGTTAAAAAGATGGACAGATAATTCAGCTGTGCGCTTTTAAAAATACACAATAACATCTTTAATATATATATTGTGTGTGTGTCCTTTTTTTTTTTATAAGTCCATCCTGCTGCCATACCATCTGCTGCATAATGCCAGTATGACCCCCTCTTTCCGGGATCACTGCACCCGCTGATCGCCTTTCGGTATTTTAGCACACCAGCAAACCGGGGTCCACAGACATATGGGGGCCTGACATTTCCCAAACGCCAACACACACACACAAAAAAAAAAGAAGACGCATTTTCAGCTGACAAAACCCGACACCGCAGACACTCCGACCGCCCACAAAAAAACGAGGTCCCTACAGATGGCCGAGACTCCGCGTGTTCGTATACGGGCTAGACCCGACTGGCCGGCATCGAGTTGCCCCGACCACGAGGGTACGTCAGGCACGACCGTCCGCGCCGACGCTGGAAACTCAGGTGCGGCCAGGTGTGGCGCCGTGACGAGGCGCCGCAGGTGTGACGCAGCTGCACGCCGTTCTCCCGTCCAGGCCCAGTCCGACCGCGGAAAGCCCCCCCCCATGCCTACCCCTCGTTGTCCCCCTCATCTCGCCCTGGGCTCTTTTCGGGACCCCCTAGCACCGTTGTTCTGGCCGGCACATTTGGGGTGTCCGTTTAATCCTGGTCGTTCCGTTGGCAAAGCTCAATGCGTTCAAAGGATAGGGGCTGCTTCGTCTCATTTCCTACGATAATTTCTATCCAAAGCTACGAGCTGCCAAGTCCAGTTACGAGCTGTTTAGAAACTCGCAGCTTTGGTTGCAGTGTCGCGTAGGGTGATACAAAAAAATAATTTTTCACTTTTATAAAACAATGATGTACGCTTCAAATATATTTCGGATATGTTGATATACTTTAAATATATGAAGTATAGAACGACCGCTAAGACGTACACACTTGAAGCATATTTAAATATACTATCAATAAACTCAAAATGTACTTTAAGTACATGACAAAAACAATTTGGTGCAAACATTTTTTTATTATCAATTTCGAGTGCATTGCGTTTCGCGAAGCGTTTCCTCAGAGTTGGCGCGTTAAAATGTCGCTTCCTTTTGAATTATGAAGTGGAGGCCCAGGTGTTGTTAACAGAGAGTCAACGATATTCTTTGAATAGGACCGGTCCCTTGCTATCCAGGGACGATGGGGATGGCAAGGACTGCAAAAAAAGAAGAAAAAAAAGGTTTTAAAAAATGAGCACGCCAGAAGGGAAGGCTAATTTTGCTACCTTTCTTATTCAAAGGCGATAAGCCGATTTGTTAATACCATCGCCATTTTTAAATGGAACTCAGCTTGGCATGAGCAAAACATTTCAGTCGCTCTGCTGACGCCGTCCGGCTCTCCACTTTATTTCATAAGCTCACTATTCTGTTTTTTTGTTGTTTTTTATTATCAAATATTTTTACGCGGTTTTTATCCGGAGTTGCATTCCAGATAACACCGATTGAATCCGAAGCTACATTCTGGACATTTCTTGATCTAGGTAATGGCCGTCGTTAGAGTAGCTGACGCTGATACCAAACCCGGGTAACCGCAGACGCACCGAGTTTACGCTGATCAAAGACAATAACTATTAATACCGTCAAAGGACGCATTTGGCTCAATGACCGCGATTGAGCAAAATATTTTAATGTCTGAAATCACCGCCAAGCAGGTTGGTAAGTTTTCCTAACAAAAAAATAACAAAAAAAAACTTTTTTTTTTTAAGAGCAACAATTGTTTTGTAGTTGTGAGGGTTAGTTATTGTAATGTGTACATATGTCTAACACGACTACGCGATGTACAGTAGAGACCTTGGGTTTGAGGTTGCACTTCACCGACACCACCTTGAATAATCAAATAATCAAGGCTCGTGCACTAGCGTCGTGACACTATCAAAGTGAGATCGAACGCAGACACAAATTAGGCACGAGCGCTACGTTAGTGTTTTGCTGAGCCCAGTGTCCACTAAATGCGTCAAAGGGCGCTCGGCTTCGGACCAGGGCCCAATTGCTTAATTGGCGCCATCCTAGCTGATGTGATGGCGATACGTGGAGGAGGCTGTTCACACGCTTTGATCATTCTAGTCTGTACAATACTCTATAATCTATACTCACCGGCTTCATTTCTATACTCCCCATTTCGCCTAATGGAAAGTTGGACGAGTTTGTGAGCACCATATTTTCCGATCTACAGTCCGCACCCGGTGCACACACCGCACATGGTGCCTATTTCGCGCGTAAAAACTTATCATACACCACACACCTTGACGAAATGCCTGCTTTACCAGCTCGCAAAGAAGCTTGCATCATATAAAAACCATCCTTAACATACTCTGTCATTCACGAAACCCGTCGTGCCTCGTTATAATAATTGACTTCGAAAATACAAATTGTTGTACAGTTATCGCGTGTCGGTAGTCTGTGCCACGTAAAATATGCACTTTTAAAGCATGCATATTTTGCGAACTATAGACGTTTTGTTCATCCTGGTCCCCAGCGACGTCGATGGCAGATCCGGTAAGCGGGAGGAAAAAAGCGAGGCATTATAACATGTTACAGGTAAAAAAATATACAACAAAAAAGCCAAAATAAGAATGATGGACAGTCGCGATCAAAACGTGAGTTTCTTCCAGTGGTAGAGCAAAATGCTGTTTTCCCGCATACCGCAAGCTCCACCAGTTAAGATGGTGGCGCCAGCGTAGAAGAGGTCTATTGGCGGCGTGCGCCAACTCCAGGGGGCGCTTCTCTAGCTATCATCATCATCGTTTGTGACGTCGTGTGTAGGACAGACCGCACAGATCTTGGATCTCTCGGCTCTTCAGCTCGATTCATTCGCTGTTTGGGTAACGTTTTGTTCATTTGCTGAGGTGATATTTGTAGGAGGACATTTTAACAAAGCTTAAAAACGTAGCACTAGTAGTCCTGCTGACAAACGCTTTTGGCGCTGAGGTGTCGAAGCACTCGGAGGGTGGTGTGCTGTTCTCTACCTCGGTACAAAAAGCTGGATAATAAATATTGAATATCCAGCACTTTACCCCACTTCAACATCTACCACGGCGAATAGGGTGTGTATTTTTATTATGATTCGGACAGAATAAAACTGAGAACGGAATGTCTCATCAAGTTGAAAATAGGTAAGCGAAATTCAAGAACCTCTCGAGTGTATTGTAAGCACTTGAGTGAAAGCGACTTCGTATATCCGGTAGGTCCCAATGTGGTCTGAGAATGCTGCTATGGTCTCTTATTAATTCCAAGTTGATTTCTTTTTGAATTTTTTCAACCAGTAAACGAACATTTCGTCAAAATAACTAGCATGAAGAAGCAATGGCTGGCTTCCGGAGTCGTTTCAGTTAAATCCCCCTTATTCCCCCGGTCTACGCGAAACGTGCGAGACCCAATCTAGTAAGTCGGTGACACTTTAGCGTCTTAATAAATAAGGTATGCGGGGCCCAAGTTCGTCTGTTTCTTGCGTGGGGGTTGTGGTGACGTCAGAACGCCGAGTTCTGATTGGCTCTGATTGGACGGATAGTGGGTAGACCTCAATGCTAGCTGCCTTGAGTTCCACCCACTATCCTTCCTAAAGGTGTATCCACACGACGGAACAAATTGCTCTTTTGGTCCGCGGGCCGCGCATCACGTGATCTTACGTCACCGGTTTTCGAGGTCCGCCGGCGGTCCGCGGCCCGCGCTTCTGAGAAATGCCAAGCGACTTTTCTCGCCCGGACCTTGGCGGCGGACCGCGGCGTTTTTAGTATAATTGAAGCGCTAAGTCTGGCAACAAGCTGGCTGTTGACCGCCAACTGTTGAAGACGAAGAAGACGAACATTTTGTTGTGCGACGAAAAGAGTTGACTATGCAAACCAAGATCTTTCCTGCACATCCAGGGCTTCATCCAGCATGCCCATTTCGGTTCACTTAAGTCCTCCTCGTCCTCAATAGTCAACGCCAGGGCCACCGCGGCCAAACGTCTTTTTCGTTCAACCTCCATCTTGGCTCCTTACAAATACCCTCAAAGCAGCTCGCTGCATGCATTTTGTGGAGCTGTGAGGTCGAGGGTTAGACCGGCCCGTTCGCTCTGTCGTCTGCTCTTTTGGTCCGCCGTGTGGATGCTGATTGCAGCCGGGCGGCCCGCGGGCCGCGCATCACGTGATCAATCGGTCCGCGGCCCGGTCCGTCGTGTGGATACACCTTAACGGAGCCAATCAGAGCTCGGCGTCATTCTGACGTCACCACAACCCCTCGAAAAGAAGCAGACGAACTTGCGCCCCGTAGACACCTGATATGAATTACTAATGTTTGTATGTTTCATTTTGCGGACCCTAAGAATTGCGTATAATGAGTGCTGTGATTCTCAGCGAGCGATCTTAAATTTGTAAACAATTCTTAATAAAAATTGGATAGAACAAATGAATCAATAGCCTGAATTTGCCGGGCCATGTCCGACAATTTAAAAAAGTTATGAAAATTTCTGCTTTTCTTTTGAGCGGAAGTCGCGATGTGACAAACTTCTTTGCTACGTATTCGATGCGGGAGGAGCTAAGCGTCAGTTGCTGAAGAAGGATTTGCTCGTCAGCAACTGTCGAGTCACACTTGGATAGAAGCGTCGTTATCGGCAAGCTCAATGTTGCTCAAACAAGTGTGCGGCGCCTTGCAACACAACTGTGCGCGCGTGCACAGCTAAGAAGACAGCACGCCATTTACTGTGATGGATGCAGAACCTTTTTTTCTACAGCAGCCTCCACAGATGCGAAAAAAAAACAAGAATCAGAGAGGCTGCGAATAGCCCCGCACGCCGCACAATCTGTAATGTGAAGCTCCAAGCTTGTTTTTGACCATTTTAAAGATTTTTTTATTATAAAAAGCAACTTTGAGGCGCTTTTATTCACGAGAAAGATTACGCACAAAAGCATTATACACGTTTCTTTAATAAATTAGCAGTTTTTAATTGGCATAGATGCGAACTAACACATCCACTCCGTGCTATTGCATGTACGTCGTCTGCTCGCATCCTACACGCTCCGTCACAGGAGAGCGCCCGCGAGGTGGCGACACAAAAACATCTCGCCGCCAATAGTCCCGAACATAGAATATTTAGGGCAGCGTTTGGTCCAGTCCCTTCTAACCCTTTCCTTCGTCTTTCGCTTCTACGCGCGTTGTTTTCACTTGATGCGCGGTGTTGACGTCCCCAGCTAAATTTTTCCTCTGTAGTGATAAACCGGTCTCGCATATCTCAAGGGTGCATCAACTTCTCGCTGCATAAGCATTCACCAAGTCCAACTCGCATTCCTTTGTTTGTTTTTTCTCTTTATTTGCCCGGAGGTGTTCCGTTAAGATCAGCTTCGGTGAGATGGTGCCCAGGATAAAGAGCGACGTGCCTGACGCACTTGCCGCTTTCTTGGCAGTGAGCGGGCTCTGACAGGAAACGAGCCACCCCTTCATTGCCCGAGATTACGTCGGAGTTCTCTATCTATGTGGGGCGCGGGACGGCCTGCAGCTCTCCACCGTATCAAAGCGATTCCAGTGGACCTTCGCTTCCATCGTCGATCGCATAAATATCTTACCTATAGCTAGTTTCCACTGAAGTTCGTGCGAAGTCAAAGGCTAGAAGAGATGCAAATGCGAACACAGGTAGTATAAACGCGATGTCACGGCCCGTTCACTGCGCTCAATTGCTTTAGCCGATTAACTCTTGTATTGTACCAATCGTCTCGTAGTGTCGATTGCGTTCCGACTTGAGAGGAAACGAAGTATAGCTCATACGCCCTGTTTGAGTTGGACGCGTAACCGTAGAAGCTCCGAAAGTACTAACATTATACTAATATATCCTTGATTTGGAATTAAAGAAAGTTTTAAATACAGCTTCAGAACTCGAGGCAAGGAACCAGGGCGAACAATACCAATACCAGGGTCCCAGCGAAGGACGAAGATTAAAATACGATTCGGCCAAAGCATGCGATATGCGCGTGGACAGTGAGCGTGACGTTTCACTTGTTCATTGCCTCCGCGCACATTACATTTCTCAGTATCATAAGCTTCACCTTTCGCTGAGATCCTTTCATTATTCGCCTTGATTGGTTGTGTCCGTGTTCTGCAGGAAAGCCAGCTCGCAGAGTTTCTTAGGGAGCAAAGTTACCGCTACAGTTACTAAGAAAAATTAAATAGGTCTGATGGCATTTAATTCTAAGACATGACGCTAAGTCAATGGGTGATATCTACTTCTGCTCAGTATAGACTTTTTTTCTCGTTTCCTGGATGCAGTGCTACGTATACACTGCCACCCCTAATATTGATTGATTGATTGATTGATTGATTGATTGATTAACATATTTTATTTTGACACATGTGTCAAGGTGGTTGGGGGAAAAGGCGATTAAAATCACCTGCTGATGTCCCAACCAGCATTACGGAAGTCGGGCAGCAGACCTATATATTTTACATAGAAAAGAACGGAAGCCAGTACACAGCGCCACCTACGAGGTTACTGCACTATAGATTACAGTTGGATAGGTAATCTTTAACATATTATTTTTCAATGAAGCACGGAAGAAATTTTATGCACCAGTTGATAAATGTAAATATGTTTATTTGAGGATATCCGGGATATGATAGAATAATATTTTTGAGTTCCGTAATTAGGTCATACATTGAAATTTTATAAATTGCAATTTGTAAACTCCTTATTCAGGTAGATATGTGTCATAACAACTAACACAGCATGCTCAGCTCAGATTCCCATTCCATTGGAATCTATTGGAATTCAGATTCCATTGGAATCTGAGCACGAGCTCTATTAAAATAATGAATTAAGGAGGGGTACTACAATCAACGGATAACATCGATAATGCCTGATGGCGCTGCAGGGTTAACAATGAATAAAGAATAAAAAAACGTGTGGAATGCTCGCGTGTTCATGGGGTATACCCAACAAAAGGAAAACAAGCATGGTTTGGAGGGGGGGGGTGTACTAGGCAATATTAACTCATATCCCGCTCTTTCCTCTTTTCTCTGGGAGTGCTCGACGCTGACTGATAAAATTAAATTTCCTTTCCTGGAGCACAGTGGTGTCGCATTCACAACTACGCAAAGCGTATTACTTCTTTTACAGACTCGGTGGACAACGCGTTCAAACAATGTTACTTTGAAAACATCCACATTACGTCATCATTAGTAAATTTCCGACATGCATTTAGAGGGAACGCGCTAAAACTTGACGAGGGTACGCGGCAAAGCGGAAGATTCGTGCGTGCGTTGGTGATGTATTTGGACGTATTATTATTTGGACGCGGAGTTGTAGAAAAGGAGGCATTATCCCAGAACATTTGCTGGACTACTTGTGTTCTTAGATAACGCAGGAATGGTGTACTAGAATACTAGTACACCATAAGTCTATAACACAGGTTCACTCAACCACCTCTAGCGCGCCTTGTGCAGTTACTGAACTGTACTTACTGAGCTAAAAAACATTATCCGTGACGAGAGGGAGTTTTTCCGACCTCCCCTGTCCATTTTTCTTTTTTTACTTGACACTCTTTTCTTCGCCAATTTTTTTTGTCCCTTATCTTACTTTTTTTAACCAGGAACCGATGTTCAATGTTTTGAAGACCAGGAACCGATGTTCAATGTTTTTGAAGAGTAACTGAAGTTCCCGGGATTCGATTTCAACTTTTTACTACTAGTTAATATGGGCGGACTTTACACCTGCTCGCCTTCGTGTGACCGCTGTTGCATGATGCATGTTAACGACTCCAAGTTAGATGTCATATTGCCCTAGCGAAATGGGCCTATTAAAACGGAGAAATTAGCATTTGGAATCCTGTGACAAAGGCCAAACTTCAAATCATGTTACTATACTTTTCAATTGTAAAACATAATCTAGACAACGTAAAACGCTTTTAACCGCTTCGCACACCCATACCCAGTCTCAAGGTTGGAAGTGGACGTCGTGGTGACGAAGGTTGTATCGGCGAGCGTGAACATCTTGTTGGTTCAGAAGTCGGAGTCTGGCAAGCTGCCGTACCTCCCAGCTCATTGGGTTATCAACTGGGCGTCGTCGGTTCCGTCGTCTGCTGGGTCGTGAGGTAGCATTGCATCGAGCATCATTGTGACCTTTTCTGCCGTGCACCGGCTCGAATGGTGTAACTTCGGTGGTTTTTGGACTGCCGTGCTGTAAGCAAAGGTCAGGTAAGGCAACACGTCGTCCCACGTCTTTGGCTCTACGTCGACGTACATAGAGATCATGTCGGCGATTGTCTTGTTGAGGCGATCCGACAGTCCGTTGGTCTGCGGGTGGTACGCCGTGGTGCGGCGATGGCTGGTGTGGCTGAGACGGAGAATTTCTTGCGTCAGCTGCGCCATAAACGACGACCCACAATGTGTAATTAAAACGCCGGGAGCGCCGTGCCTAAGGACGATGGACTCGATGAAAACCCTAGCGACTTCAACCGCAGTTCCCGACAGAAGGGCTTTGGTTTCGGCGTACCGTGTAAGATAATCCGTGGCGACGATTATCAACCAGTTTCCTTGCGTCGATGGTGGGAACGGTGAAAGCAACTCCATTCTGATCTGTTCAAACGGGGAAGTTGGAGGCGGAATCGACTGAGGGGTCCCGACGGCCTCGTGGGCGGTTTCTTCCGTCGTTGGTATTCGCGGCAAGGTCGGGTGTAAAGCTGTACGGTCTCCGGAAACTTGGACCAGTAGTATTTTTCACGAATTCTGGCAAGTGTCCTGCTGTACACGCGAGATGCCCCGCCGTCGGGTCGTCATGGCATCCTTGGAAGATTTCTTCTCGAAGACCGTAAGAGATAACCAACAGCCACGCTGTGTTGTTGTCGCAGAAGTTCTCCTTGTGCAGCACCCTTTGTCGAATGGCAAAGATAGGCAGAATTCGTAAGAAGTCACGGGGAACCGTACTCTCTTGTCCCTCTAGGTACTCGATGAGTACTCGCAGTTCAGAGCCGTCTCGTTGGAGTGCTGCCATGTCGCTGACATACAGAGCGCCGAGTAAACACTCATCGTTGTCGTTTTCCGTGCAGGCAGGACCGGCTTCGACGGGGGCCCTTGACATGCAATCGGCGTCATTGTGCTTCCGGCCGGGCTTGTACACCATGGTCATGTCGAACTCCTGCAGTCATGGGCTCCACCGGGCGAGGCGTCCGGAGGGGTCCTTTAGATTCGCAAGTCAGCAGAGAGAGTGGTGGTTTGTGACCACGCGGAAAGGACTTCGATACAAATACGGGCGGAACTTTCTTATTGTCCAGACGACAGCATAGCACTCCTTTTCAGTCGTTGACTGGTTCCTCCCCGCGTTAGACAGCGTCCGACTTGAGTAGGCGATGACTCGATGCGCGCCTTCCTGCCTTTGGACCAGTACCGCACCAAGTCCGGTGTTACTGGCGTCCGTGTGCATCTCTGTTTCAGCGAACTGGTCGAAATGGCCAAGAATCGGGGTGTCTGGAGTCTTCGTTTGAGCTCATTGAATGACCGCTGGTGTTCTTCTTTCCATTCAAACCGGTGTGGACAGCTTGGTGAAGTCCCGAACTGACCGCCTGTAGTAAGCAGAGAGTCAGAGAAATCTTCTCATGGCCCTCTTATATGGCGATGCAAACTCGGCTATGGCGCGCGTCTTCTCGGGGTCAGGGCGAACACCTTCGTTGCTGACGACGTGGCCAAGGAACTTTAGTTCACCATAGGCGAACTGACACTTTGTAGGCTTGAGTTATAGGCTGGCGGTTTTGATGGCTTGCAGCACTGCTCGAAGTCGTCTCAGGTGTTCGTCGAAATCCCGTGAAAATACTACGACATTGTCGAGGTAGTCGAGGCAGCTCTGCCATTTTATACCTGCCAGCACGGTGTCTATGACACGCTGGAAGGTGACTGGTGCCGTACAATGTCCGAACGGCATCACTTTGAACTCGTACAGTTCGTTGACAGTGACGAAGCAAGTTTTCTCTTGGTCGCGTTCGTCGACTTCAATCTGCCTGTAGCCACTCTTCAGGTCCATCGAGGAAAAATATCGGGAGTGGCGCAGCCGATCTAACGTATCGTCGATGCGGGGGAGTGGATGGACAACCTTTTTTGCCACAGCATTCAGTCGACAATAGTGCAAGCAGAACCCCAGGGTTCCGTCCTTCTTCTTTACAAGGACGACTTCTTGAGTGTTGAATAATGTCGTCGTCGAATATTTCCTGAACTTGCTGTTGAATAACCTGTCTCTCTTCCAAGGAGACTTGGTACGACGACTGGTAAACAGGGAGGGCGTCGTCGTCGGTGACAATGAGGTGTTTCGCTACCTTCGTTTTTGACGAACCCCTGAGGACGATGCGACGCACTCGCTGAATTCGCCGAGGAGCTCAAGCAGCTGTCGTCGATCAGTAGAAGGCAGCTTCGGGTCGATGTCAAGTTGCCAGGGCAGCGTCCCTTGGTGCTGAGTTGAAGACGGGTCTTTTGAAAGTGCAGCAATCGCTGCTGTGTCCCAGAGTTCCTCGATGTGGCCCATGGTGGAACCTTTCGTAAGGTGTTACGGCTCTTGTCGAATGTTTGTAGCGAGGACCATGGCACGCCCGTCCTAAAGCTTCGTTACACCTTGTGCGATGCCGATTCCTGGTCCTGGAAGCAACTGGACGCTGCCCCCAAGCGGAACTTCGACGCAGGTAGCTTCATCGGTCCCGACAGGTACAAAAACAGACGACCGTAGCGGCGGGTTTACATGGTCGGTGAGGACTCGGACCTCGGGTGACGTTGCTTTAGGTTCCTCCGGTGGTGGAACAGGTTTTCGTAGCGTCAGCCGGTTAGCTCCGAGGTCGATGGCGGCGCCATACTCGCAGAGAAAGTCCATTCTGAGGATAACGTCCTTCGCAAAGTCTTGCTGAACGACGAACTTTACAGGGCACGTCTCCCCATGGATCTTGACGCGCATCGCGACGCGCAGTGCATCTCCCGACTTGGAATGATGAGGTGCCCTCCGGTGGTACGTATTCGAAAGCCATCCCACGGCGTCGTCACTTTTCGAAGACGGCGTAAAAGCCTCCAACTCAACGCGGAGTAGTCTGCTCCGGTGTCCACGAGTGCCGACGTGTCGTGGCCGTCGATTGTCACGTTGAGGCTGTTGGGCACCGTTGCAGAATCATCACTTCAATGCACGGCCTCGGTCGAGTGGGAGGTCTCCGGCGTTTTTGGAGGCTGTTTACGTCGTCAGTCTACGACAACTCCACCTCCAGGGTATGCTGCGCTTAGATTTCCCGGCGCGACAAGGGCGACAGGCTCTCACGACAAGGTCGGTGCATCGGCGAAGCTGGACGTCGTGGTGACGGCGACCGGGACCCGCGGCAACCTGCAGGCGGGGGAGACTGAAGTCGTCTGAGGTATACTCTTCGTTCTTCCGCGGTCGCTCACCTTAGCGTGGACGTGGGTCGTTCGGGTGGACGCCGCGCTGCACTATTTGCCAATAGGGGCAACGGCGGTAGATGTGGCCGGCTTCCTCTCAGTGGTAGCAATGTGGGCTCCGGTCGGTCGTTTGCCACACGTCGGTTTTTCTCGGCGAGAGATGCTCTGGGCGGACGTACCAGACTCGTTCTTTCTTGCGGAGTGGGTACTGCAGCGTTGGATTGTCCCGCCAGGATGGCGACTGGTATTGACGGGTAGCAGGCGGAGGTCGTTGGGCCATGGCGGCGCTCAGCGTCGGTTGCTCGAGAGGCGCAGGGTTCACAGGAACCCGTGGTTTGATGGCTTTCTGAAGCTCTTTTCACACGACTTCAGCGATGGACCGCGATGCCCGGGGCTCCGCAGCCGGCAGAAGTTTCATGAGTTCTTCGCGAACAACGTACGTTGCGGATGATCTCGCCAAGCTTGTCGGCGCTGGTGCTAAACACAGAGCGGGCTGAAGCCAGAGTTAAGGCGTCGTTGAGCCGATGATAGTGGCGAGCTTGGTCCGTTCGTCCACTCGATGATCATTGCTTTGGTAGCAAACCCATCGACTTTCGTTGGAGGGTTGCGGACGAGGCCGCCAAAGATGTCGCTCTTGACACCTCTCATGAGGACGCGCAGTATTTTACCTCGGTGGCTTGAGGTTCTGCACAAGTACTCAGCCGCAGAACATGTTCAAAAAACCTCGTGACGCTTTCGTTGGGTGCTTGAGACTTTGCCCGGAGATGATCTTCGGCCCGCCGCCTACGATGCTGCTTCATGAAGGTCCACTTTAGCTCGGTGACGCAGGCGTTCCACGACGTCAGCGAGAAGCTCCGTGGTTCTCGAACCAGTGCCTCGCAGTTTTTTCCAGGGAAAAGTAGAGATTTTGTAGGCGCTGTTTCGTAGTTCATTTGTTATGACGGGATATGCGTTCATAACGTTGAAGCCAGTCCTCCACATCCTTGTAGGCCTCACCTTTGAATGGCGTCCGATTGCGTGGGGCGAGGGGCATGAAGACGACGGATATAGCGGTCGAGGTCTGCGACGACTGGGCGTTCATGGCTGGTCTCGTCGACGGTTTTGTCTTGCTCTTGGCTGGCGGGAGACCACACTCCGGGGGCTTGCCTTGAGTGCGGTGGCTTGCTCGTGTGGCGGCTACCTCCTCAATAAGTCTTCTTTCGCTGGGGAGCCGGCTAGAACTGCGGGCCCTCGGAGGGGTGCGCTGCGTGGGTTGTACCCCGCACCTCCACCAAAACGTCACGAATGACAAATTACTAGACTGCAAATAACTGGAAAAACTAAACGCTTAATCGGGCGAACTTGTGCACCAAAACAAAATAGTATATGGTTAACGTCGCAGGCGTCGATGTCGGCGAAACAGCAGGATCGAGCGCTGGGGCGAGACTGACTCCGGCTCGACAAGCGGAGCCCCTTACGTACACGCGTGGGCTCTGGAACAATCGGCGTAGAAGGCACGGCGCGTACAACATTCGGACCTCGAACAAGCAAAAGTGTTCTCGAATTAAAGACACTTACAGAAAGCACGAAAAGGAATTTCCATTCACAGGAATCGAACCGTGGCCATTTGCGTGGGGTCCAAGCGCGATGACCGTTCGGCCACGGACGCGCGTGGCAAAGCGACCGCACGCCGGTACCAGACTTAATTTATATCTCATGTAATCATTTTTTATCGTAATTTTTTTGCGTCATTAGAATGTATAATTGCTCTTCCACTTAGTGTCGCACCAAAGAAAAAAGTGTGTTTTATCAAGTGGGATGCTTTTCGCACCCACGTTCAAGATCTCAAAGACACTCCCCTGGCAGAAAGGATCGTCCAGGCGGTTAAGAAAGCCAAAACGGTTTACAAAGTGAAAGAAGACACGCCAACTCCAGACTTACATCTCGTGAACCTATGGGACACGAGACTCGAAGATCTGAAGAAGTACAGGAAACGCAAGACTTTAGGCAACAAGATTTCCCTAAACAAGGCGACGGCTAAGGCAAAACGCTACGCCAACGAGCTCTGTCGAACAAAGTGGAGAACTCTATGCAACTCGTTTAACGAGAAGACGGGACTACGCAGGGTTTGGCGGACATACCGCTCGTGGCCAATGAGTGCCCTGACAGAACTTATCGTCACTGGGGAATGACAAATTCTATGGTGTGCATAAAAAGCACGGTGGAAGCTAGGAGTCAGTGATAGGAGTCATCGCACCGGTGCCGAAGGAATGTCACGACCACGTGATTTCACAATTCGCATTTGAGTTGAGGATTAAAGCTAAGGAGGAAGAAGTAGGAAAATCGTTTCATGACCCCTTTAAGGGAGGACTATCCATACCCTTTTTTCTAAGAGTCTACTGGCGGCTAGCTTTCACAGTTCTTTTGCAACGTACATTCCGCAACATCAAACTTGCCGGTCTTAGCAGCCTATTAATGTGAGTTCGTTTTGAGCATGCGCTCTGAACATCGCACAAAAATGTGGCGTCCAGTGAATACCTCCGATAGAGGGTATTCACTGGACACCATATTTGAGGCCGATGTTTAGAGCGCATGCCCAGAACCAGCTCACATTACTAGGCTGCTAAGACCGGCAATCTTGATGGTGCAGAATGCACGTTGTAGAAGAACCGCTCGCCGTCAACACACGCGCTCAGTAGTTGGGCACACAGCTATTCGCGGCGAGAAACGAGCCATTTATACTGAGAGAGTTTGGTCATCTTAAGGAGATTTTGACAGCCTGGCAACCACAGCAGCGTAGTCTGACAACCAAGGGATGGCTACTTCCGTCCGCCATTTTGGGGCTCTGACTCATAGGAATTCTATGCGATTGCTCAGCAATGAAGAAGACAAAGAAGTAGCGAATTTTTTTGTTATCCCGAATTTTGCTGGTTCTAGCGGGCAACAAGCTCCGCCCATTGGCCAAACTCTAGAGCGCCTTCATACACACGCCCGCTTTTGCTTGAGTGGTGACATCCCAACCGTTTTTCCGCCCAATCGTTTTTTTTTATGCATTTTGAAGTGCGCGCAATTCGGTGTCACTTAGCTCGAGCGCGTAGCTTTGGTTAATGTAGAGCCACTAAATGAGCTGCGCTTAGAGTATCGGCACTCCGTTCCCCGACATTGTTGTGGGCGCCGCCATATTGGGGCTTGTGCAGAGCAGACGCAACTGCAGATCGTCATGATTCAAAAGTGCGACTTCCTCAGCATTTGATTCGGTGTTAGGAAGCTGATGTAATATTGCTTTTCTCTGTCGCGGACTGTTTAAACTTTTGTGGAGGACGGAAAAGCGTTTCCTGTGATTTCAGATAAAGCTTCAGATAACTGGCAACCATGATTTTAAGCCACAATATGGCCAAGTGTCGTTACTCTGAAGCGTAGCTTATTTAGTGGCTCTAGGTTAATGCATAGACGCTATTTTACCGCCCAAGTCACGCACCGAGTGCGCGAGAGTGACAGGCGCTGGCACATTCAGGGCAACAATGAATGTCTTCACCCTGAGACAGACAGATATGTAGGCACCCTAGGCGAGAATAAAGCCGCTCTATCCTCGGAAAAGTGGCGCCATTCATTGTTGTCGACATGCTCGAGTCACGGACCGCGCGCTAATTCTGGGAAATTCATGGCGTCTGAAATCCAGCTCAGTGCTGCGCTGTGCCACCATGATCTTTCCAAGGGCTGCACGTTGCACGTGCCTCGTGCATCAACGCACCTTGCGCAACTTTTGAAACATGGCGAGAAAGGCGAGAACAGAGCGGCGAGAACAGAGCCGTTTATACGCCCAGAGCCGTTAAACGGCTCTGGGCGAGAAGGTTCGGTATCGCCGCCTGGTGGAATTTTTTTCACAATGCAGAGTGAGGATACTTCAACTTCCTCTGCTGGTGCAACCACGTGCATGCCAAGCTCCTAGGCCCTATAAAAATTAAAGCATATATCCGCGCGGGTGGCACGTTCACTGCCTATTGTGAGAAAAACAGAAGCGCCCCTAGCGAGCTTCTCGCCGTGAATGGCTGCCAATGAATACTCCTTATAGACCTTTCCAAAAAGAAAGAAATCAGTGCCTGTTTTATTTCTAGTGTTCATGCGTATGGCGCATGATTTGCTCGCTCGCCGAAGCGACGAACGTGCGCGTGCTGGGCTGAGGAGATCGCACGCCGGGCTGAGGACTTTTAAATATCGGAGTGGTGTATACTCTAGCTCAAGAGCTCTGTGCAGCAAATCCAAAGGCACGGGCACATGGCTTTCAGATTTGCTCGTCTTTCGCGAGTGCTCTCGTGAAAGGAAGGCAAATCTGAAAGCCACGCGCTCGCGCCCGTGTCTTTTGCCTTTGCTGCTCGCCACTCACCACATGGAGTATAATCCCAGCTCCGAACAATGGGCGGCGCGGTAAAAACAGCGTGAGCATTCGAAAAGTGATTCATTGCGATCGAGACGCGTCATTTGCGATCCATTATTTCGTCCCTAGTCGCTGACGGTTTAAAAGGGTGTGGCGAGTCGTGAGCGTCCGATTGTCACTCCACAGCCAATCAGGTGACGGAATTATCCAACGAAAACGCCGAACGACCAATCACGAAGCATGAGCGTTAACGAGCCACGGCTCCGAGTTTCTTGAGCTCTCCCTGACTGTGTGAATTTTGTAGTGTACACGTTAAATTTTCTTGTCCGTGTACATTACTTTTTTTTTTAAGCGACTTATTTTGTTACTATTTTTTTATCATTATAAAAAAAAATAAACAAGATACCACGACTTCATAGCCGCCTCTTCCTCAACTTGTCTGTCTCGTCCGGGGTCTCCCGTCGTGCGAACACCGTTCGGAAGGGCCTAATTAATTCAGCACGGGTCCCTGGAGTGGGTCGAGTACCTCCGGCACCTGTCAGGGCCTGCGAGTCTGCCATACAGCTCAATGGCGTCGTTGGAAATCGCCACAGCTTTGAAGGTGATCGTCGTGGATAGCGGCGATTCTCTCAGCATACCAATTAGGTAGTGGAGAGAAGGAGAACTGAGAGAAATATAGGAAAGAGCATGAACGGAGTGGTTACCGCTCACCTGTTGTTCAATGTTTACTTTTATATACCTTCTTAACGCTTATCGATCAAGCAAGAAAAAAAAATACGGACGTTTACGCTTTTTTGTAATGCAAAATCAGAGCGCAACTCTCAAGGTATTTTGATTTTGCGATATACCGTAGTAAGGAATTTGAGAAAGACGTATACATGTATGGATATATATAGGATATTTCCACGAAACTTGAGCCAAGGTTTAAAAATATTTTGGCGCATTTTAGGAAGACGAAACCAAACGAATATGTTTGTTCATTGTTTGGAGCAAGTCAGACCATTTTTTTGCCCAATTAACTAATTAATTAGGATTAATTAATGCACTTTCGAAATATTCAATGTAGAGCAAAAGTTCCAATGACAAAGTTGTAGAGCGTCCACAAAAACATCCAATTCAGTGTTGTTGTTGTTGTTTGTTTTCTTATTAAGAAACCTTTAACACAGTCAAGAGTGCTCTATTCAGCATGCAGGAATAGTTTATTAAAGCCGCGGCTGAGAACGCTGCAATACAAGACTCTCAAGCTCAAACTCACATGTTTTTTTGTTGTTTTTAGTAATTTGCGGGCTTTTTTTGAAGCCCGGAAAAGCGAACAGTGTTAGAGGTTTCTTGATAAAAGCCACCGAATTGTATGTTTCTGAGGGCGCTTTACAGCTTTGTCATTGAAACTTTCGCTCTAAATAGAATATTTCAAAATTGAATTATTAATCTTAATTAATTAGTTAATTGGGCAAATACAACAAATAACCTAACTCCAAACAATGAACAAACGTATTTGTTTGGTTTCATCGTTCTAAAATGCACCAAAACATTTTAAACACACCAATTCAGTTTCTCCACTAAGTTTAGCGGAGAATTGAATTCGTGTATAGGCAGGTCTGTGATATCCCATAACCAACGTTACTAGAACCACTCAGTTGGGAAACTTCCATAGAGACTGCTCTGAAAAAGTGGCACCGATCCGTCCACGAGAACCGAGCTAATGGCGATTCCAACGCCGCCATTTCTCCCGCAGCGGCCAGTCCAGGAATTGCATAGGTTGCACTGACGTAATTTGGTCCTCCTTTCTGGTGGCCGAGCTTCCTCGAGCGTAGCCTTGACTCTGCATATATCTACGAGCAGTACACGAGCGTCGCGAGCGAGCGGAAACGAGTGAGCACAGCTTCACTATACTTCGTTTCACTTTCTCTGCGAGCGAAGCCAAAGCTAGAAGCGCGAGACAAGCGCTTTGTGCGTTTCTCCCCAGCTTGCGCGCTCGAGCAAAGCCTGAACGCACGGAGCTTCCGTGCTCGCGCTTCCAGCTTCGCCTTCGCTCGCACATAAGGTGAAACGAAGTATAACGGCAGGTTTTGGCCACCAGAAAGGAGGAAGGATATGACGTCACGTGCAACCCATGTATTCGTTGTAATCGGCCACTTTGGGGCCAGAACAGATACTGTGGAAGGGGCTTCGAGGTACCACCCCCGACTCCTCAAGCGGACGCGCCGCGGATTACTACCGTGGTTAATATACGCGCTGAACTCCATGGGACGAATATCGTCTGCGAATAACCGACGAATTTTTCCCGGCGGCTTTTGCTCTGCGCGTGGAATCAACACAGTGGCTGCTACGTCGCGCGCAAAGCGAGCGTGCCGTCGGGCGGCGTTCGCCAGTTATTCGTCACATAACTCGTTCCATGGAGTTCAGCCTTAACTCAGGACACGCTATCTGAAATCACCGCTGAGGCACGGTTGTATAAAAACAATATTAATTATACTGTAAAACCTTACGAACTAAAGATTTTAGAAAACAACACGCGCCCTCCATTTTGTACTGAACTCCAATAAAAGTTACTACAAAAAGAGTTTTTTCCGTTAGTTTTTACGCAAAAACATGCTTTCTTAAAGCTGAAGGCGACCACAGTTAAGACAAATGATACAGAGTGGCGCTGTCGTCGCATTTAGCTCGGTCTCGGTGGACGCCAGCGGCCCAGGTTTCAACGGTGAGTTTCCCAACCGAGAGTTCTAGTAACGTTGCCCATAACGCAACACGCGCGGTTACGGCGACGGCGACGCCGCCAATGCGGGAACGGGCGCCTAAAACCTGCGCTTTAAAACAAAACAAAAAATGCCGAGTCTTTGTCATTGTGAACGCACGCTCCGAGTCCGGTATTCCGCAGAAGAGGGCTACTGCGCATGCTGAGATGCCGTTCCACAGCCCACCAGGTAAAGATGGCAGCGCGAAAAAGCGCCGACCTATACGGATCCCCAGGTGACGGGTTCGAATCCCGTCCGAGGTGCCCCCCAATTTGACGGAGGCTCATTGCGGAGGCTGAGACGCCGTGTAATCGAAATTTCGGTTGCACGCCAAAAGATCCCAAAGGGGTCGACGATACTAATCCTCCGTCCTCCGTCGGGGCGTGCCAGATCAACATTAGCTAAAATGATCAAAGCACGCGTGCACTAAACGTTTCATCTCACGTGCACAGTTGAGATCGAACGAAGACCCTTATTAGACTCGAGTGGTGCGTCAGTGCTCGGCTGTACCTCGTGTCCAGTCAACGCGTCGAAGGACGCTCGGTGTAGGGCTTGGGTCCAATCGCTGAGTTTGAGACATCCATGGAGGAAGAGTGGGGCGTTCGGAGGCCTTTCATTATTTTAGATGGTGTTGGCCAGGTGCCCTTCGCTTGTTTGGAGCATAAAATCCCCAAATTTTCTTTTTGTTCACCCGTAAGCTGACAGTGCGGTGGGAACTACGCGCTCGCGGGACCAATCAACGGCCTTCCTTTGACCACCTGACCCCGTCTTCTGCGTGTGGGCTGGCGGTAGCGTGGTCAAGTGGCAAAAGATGGACGTATGCCTGGTCCAATAAGCACGTAGCTCCTATACTAAAGCTCCCACCAGAAAATTGTGCGTCTGTGCGTGTTTAATACAGCCCGAAGTTAGTCTGCCCCAGCTGGCGACCTCTCTCTCAGCTGCGTAGATGAGCAATTTAGCCAGTGCAGGACAATCACTAGCCCGGGAAACTCCGACCGTACTGTCAGCTTGTAGAGTGTTTGGTATACGCACCCTAAAGAAGGAACGCGACTATCTTTTTCACGCTACACGTGATAACGGGGTCGGAGGAATAATTAGCGTATTCATTGATTCGCTTTGCCCGCAAACACCATCGCCACTTGCTAACCGGAGTATTATGCCGCCGAAGAGGAAAACAGGCACATTAACAAACCTGGACACGATCCAGGTGACTTTGGTATAAATTATACGCAGAATGAGGAGAAAAAACAACGCGTGCAACAGAGTTCGTTTAAAAGACAAAACAAAATGATATAAAAAAACTCTCTGTCAGAACCTGTTTGAAGATTCTCTGCTAGGCGGGATTGAGCTGGGCGTCTTTCAAAGTCGTTGTCCTTTCGTCAGGCACCTGCTGCTTGACTTGGCGGCCGCAGGTGCCACTCAGTCCGGGCAGCTCCTTTTCTATCTTTTTTTAATATTTATTCTTTGATAAGATGTCATTATTTTATTTCATTATTGCTTGGCACTTGCTTTAGGTCGCGCTACCTGTAGTCTCCTACTAAAACATTTCCTCCCAAGAACTTGCGAGTGATGTGGTAAGTATATTTTCCGAGTAATTAAACTTTTACTTAGGAGCCCATTCAATTTAAAACGTTCGATGTTCTTTCCCTCTCTATCTATCTATCTATTTGTTTATCTATCTATCTATCTACTTTTTTTTTCTCTTCTTTCGTTCTTTGAACCGTCCAATTACCTTCCTCACGTAGCATGACTTCACCCCCTTCAATTCTTAGCTAATTATAATGTTGCGCAAATAAATCGCGGGTTTTCCTCAACGACGTAATATTCTCTGCCATTATATTATGCATACCGTTGAGTGCATGCGAAGAGCTAGTATCCTGTGTTTCTTTTCCAGCAGCGAGCTTGTTCTCGTAAGACAATAGGTCACGTCGCGTTAAATACGGGGACTCACGCGACGTCGTTCGACTATTGTTTTGAACGTCTCGCGCCGTGTCTTTATTTCTCGCTGTATCCGTGCAGGGACAAGGTCAATGTCGCGTGAAAGAATTAAGAAAAAAATACATATCGCCGCTGGACGAGCTCAGTGGACCAGGTCAGCAAGAAAATGGCTAAAAATAATGTCTGAAACAAAATGGCGTGTGAAATCAAACAATTCGCGACTCCAGCGACATTCGCCACGCATGGCGGCCAAAAACAGGTCGTGCCGTGACATGTGCCAGCTCAACGCAAAATCCTTGGGTTTAAGCAGGCAAACATTGGCTTCAAAATGGTCCGCGCCAGTTTTTATCCACTACGGTCAAAACCTGCGGTGTTGTGTTGGGCGTTAAGCGAGCTTCCTATACTTCGTTTCAGCTTGGGTCCAGACGCAGCCGATGCTACGAGCGCGAGCGTGTGGCCCTGAACAGTGCTTGCATTGCACGAGCGCGCGTGCTTGGCAGGGACGCTGAAAGCCCGGAGCTCGCGCTTGTAGCATCGCCTGCGTCTGGACCCAAGCTGAAACGAAGTATAAGAGTTAGCCTTCTTCGGGGAAGCGATGGAAGAACAACATACTGGCCTTTTCCCGCGCTGATGAAAATTGCTTAGGTTGAGTTCAGAGCTACTTAGGCAACACGCTGAAACTACAGTAACACCGGGACAGCTGTCAGTCCTACACAACATGAGAATGCAGGGGCACATAATTTGTTAGCTCATTACAAGTCATAAGTTTCTACCCAACCCAGTCTTCGCGGCCATTTTCATTGCTGTGGACGCAACCCACACAACGCAGGAAGTCCACCGCGGTGGTGCTGGATTCCCTGCGTCACTAAAAATTCGGCCGGATCGTCTGCATGCTGGGCAAGCGGGGAGCCCTCGCCAGGCGCTCGAATCTGGCCTGCTAGAAGCCACGAGTCCATGGCGGCTCCGCGAAGACTACCGTCGCGAAGATCGCTGCTTAGCCTGACGCTCTTCTTCACCCTCTTCATCACCACCATCATCGCCATCAGTCATCACAGTCACTCATCATCATCGGTGATCACCATCAGCTACCACCATCACCTTCACTCATTCTGTGCTTTCACCTTGTTTACTGAACTTACACGGCGGTGGGCAAGCAGGCGCATTTCGCGTATGGTTATTTATTTCTCTGTTTTGCCTGGCACACCGCCGGGTACGCACTCGTTTCTGTGCAAATGAATCACTTCTCACTGATCACTTAACTTCACTCGCTTTACCTTCGATGGCCATCGCGCCTACCGCCAAATACATGCTATCACAGGAGGCACAAGGGACGAGCAGAAGTCGCGAAAGGACGTGTTCCGGCCAGTTCAGTGTTTTCCCACTAGGTGCCATCTGTTTTGCTGGAATAGCTATGTTTTACTCGGGGATAACTTTCTGTGGCTATGCAGTCCAGTATGAGGGCTGAAGTCCATGGGGACTAACTAGGCTAACTGCGAACGCCGCCGCGCACGCTTGCTCGCGCAACGTGCAGCACGTGTACTACGGCCAGAGCGCCTGCTTCGCGATTGAGAACCGGTTAGCTGCCTTCGCTTAACACGCGCACACCTCCTGTGTTCGGAAATACCACAGAAAAGTTGTCCCCGAGTATAGACAAGAGTTAGCTGGTGCTTCCCGTCCATCGATTGTGCTGTCTCATGTCCTTTTGTTGCGCGACTCGCACCGCGAATCCCGTAAAGGATCGAACCGCACTGTTCTTTGTCTTCGTGCCCAGCGCATCGTAGCTCGGACCCTATACCACTTCTTCAGCAGCAGCGTGTTTCAGGTAAGATACCTGATAAATCGGATCCGCACCAGTTGTTTTCGGAGTTCAGGAGACTGCTGGATTTTTTCACATGCACGATTACAAGCAGGGAATCTGACCGGCGCCACGTCTCTGCTCGTATAAATTATCGCGTACAATTGCGAGCCTATCAAAATTACCTCCACGCTCATACTAAACCTGCTTGCACCCCTTTCAAAAATTGCGCTTCATCCAGCGGAACTGGAAGTACTGTATTGCGCAAAGGACACCACCGACTTGGCAAAGCCTCTAGACTATAGTATAATTTACTTTCAAACATTTCGCGGCTATTCTCACCATATACCGGGAGTTGTACACTCGACGAGAAAGTCGGCGAGATCTCTGGCCGCCGCGATTGTCCAACACCGGTTCAAGCGTGGCGATTAGAGATTTCGCCGATTTCCTCGCCGAGTTTCCAACTTATTACCTTTGTAGTGTTTTCAGAGTTCCATGAAGAAACCCCCGAGTTTTAAAAGAAGTCATACCACGTACACATCTGTGAAGATGGAAACCAATGCTATATTACCCCTTACAAAACCAAAACGGCTTCTACACTGCTATGCTCACGAGCGCGAATTCAAAGCTCTGGAGTCTATAGACGCCGACTACAAGAGCTCAGTGACTGGAACAGAGGCTAAAGCTGCCTGTTCGCGTTCTTTGCGCCCTCTGTGTGACGTATCCGTTCTGAGAGTAATCCCAATTTATTTCTGTGGCGTGGGCAGGCTCGACTCGCATCAAGTCTCGAATAGAGAACAGTGGGTAAGCACACGCGTACCCACAACAGACCTAGCCGCAGAAGCACCTGTAAGTCGATCTCGAAGCCAACTGAGCCAGACTCTTCTACCTGAGATCGTGAGAAAGAAAGCATTAAACTGGGGGTAACTGCAGGCTCCGGGTGATATTTTGCTCGTAAGCCATTCTGGCAATGCTTTCAATCAGACGTCCTCGTCTAATTCTTGATTTGCGGCGACGGCTGCTAGCTCAGAAATTTCAAAGGAAGAACGCTTGTTCGCGTGTAGTTGGTTTATTTTTTGTAGTTTTCGTTGCTGTTTAGTTGGTTTTTTTGTTGTTTTCTTTTCCTTTTTTCTTGGGGAGGGGAGGGGGGTGGCTCTGAAGTTCACTACTTAGCTGTGAAACGTACTTCCTCGAACTGACATCCACCTCGAAGAAAGAAAACGAAAAAAGTACAAACCGCTCAGAAAGACACCGGCTTTAATTTTTTCATTTCGTGGGCCACAAAGAAAACGAGTGATCCGATCTTTCTGCAAACACAATTTTCGAGCGGCAGTTAGGTATAGTCGTCGCCACTTCCTTCCCAAGACCGGCGTCGTTCGCAAAGCTCGTCCTGCAGCAGCTGAGTTCAGCTCGCCCAGGGACGCTGTGCGGCCCTCCAGGGCCGAGTCAATACCACATAGAAGACAAGGCCGATTGCGCATGACGTCATCAATAGTGGATCCCCGATCCACCCCAAACGGCGAATACGCCCTAGCTCGACGAGAGTCACCGCAAGGCGGCAGCAGACGCGTCCGTTCTTGCGTCGCGCAAGCGTCGCTCTTGTTGCGATACTCCGCAAGTTACGCTGATGGCGATGCTGACGCGAGCCAGACGTCGTGGCTTGGATCCATTAGTGATGACGTGTCGGAGCGACAGGCACGGGCCTTGGGTGGTATTGGCCCGACTCGCAGGGACACTGTGCGGCCGTCCCGGGCCGAGCAGCACAGAGAGAGGAGTCCCCCTTGAGGAGCGGGAGACAATCGGCTCGTGCACCTGCCGCCTTGTTTGGCGAGCCTCGGGGATTCCTGCAGCCTACACGTGCGCCCGGCAGTCCCGAAATGAGGGGGCCCCATCGCTCGACGCAGCTGTACGTGGGCCTCCGCCAGGCGAACCCGTGCGGACCGACTGCACTCTCCGAGGAATGCCTGGCGTCGCCCGGGCAGTCGCGTGCTCTTTGTCCCGCATCGCTAAGATTAGGAATGAAAAAAAAAAAAGTGTGTTGTGCTTGTCTCATTTTATCGTAACTTTGAAAAAGAACAAAAGTAACGGCCTCCTGGCGCCAATCAGAGTGATCGAACGACGCACGTGACAGCTCTCCGACGGTATACGTTGTTGGCGTCACTGTTGCGTTTTATAGCGCTACTCTCTATAGTCCGACAAATTTGTTGGTGATGTTGAGGTCGTTTAACGAAAGACAGGACGATCGGTTTCAACGAAAACTGTTTACTAAAGCCAGACACGTTCGCTCTGCTCGCGTTGTCCCCCCCCCCTTTCCCCCTCCATCTCACCACTTCTTAGTGAGCCAGACTAAAGGCCGGTTCTCACATGCAGCGAAGCGCTGATGCAGCGCTGCTCACGTGTCGTCAGCTACTTATCGTCTGCCATGAACAACAGTTCTGACGGTGCGATACAAAGCTGGTGAATGCTCTCGTCAGCACGCGCTTAGTGCAGAGGTCAGCGCTATGCTTGTAGCGCTCCGCTGCATGTGTAACTCTCACATGCCGGTCGCTATCTGATATTAATAAATAACAGTCGCGTGCTTTTGTCCATCGTGTTGCTTGGCTCACTGGGGCTGCCAGCCATTGCCGTTGGTCGAGGTAAGGTGAATAAGAGGTCTGACAATACACGGCCTCTTCCGACAGAAAGAGAAAGAGGAATAGCCTGATAACTCTAGTGTGAAACAGGCTGAAACGTTGACTGTTTGATGCAGCGGCGTAACCAATAGGAGAGGTGTTCAGAAGTAAAAGTAAAACATTCACCCTTTCCATTTTGCACGTTATCCTCCTTCCTTTCATTTTCTATCCCTCGTCACCATGTTAGAGACGTGAAAGTGGATACCTGTTTATGTAAGAGCACCCACAACGTAGTTGCAAGAACACTTTGACGTGGTGAGGGTAGGCGAACAACGTCCGCCTGATCACAGCGGAGCAGAAACCAGAATCGAGTGGCCGTGAACGAACGCTCCTCTTCCCGCATCCTCTTTAGAGAGCAGACAGTATTACGCCCAGACATGTGCGTAAGTCGTCACTAGTAACGAGTTACTTCTACCTAGTTCCTTTTTTCGCTAACCAGCGTACCTCGGCAAAACTCACTCATGAGTGCACTAATTCACCTCACTCGCCCTCACCGATCAGGCGTGAGGTGAAGGTAAGTTCAAAAGCCTCGAAAACTCATGAGTTTTAGGTTGAGTAGGGGCGTGAGTTCGGTGAGTTCATGAGTTCGGTGAGGTGCGTGAATTCGGTGGCGTACCAACTTGTGTGTGTGTGTGCGTGCGTGCGTGCGTGCGTGCGTGCGTGCGTGCGTGCGTGTGCGTGCGTGCGCGTGCGTGCGCGTGCGTGCGTGCGTGCGTGCGTGTGTGTGTGTGTGTGCGTGTGCGTGTGCGTGTGTGTGTGTGTGTGTGTGTGTGTGTGTGTGTGTGTGCGTGCGTGCGTGCGTGCGTATGTGTGTGTGTGGGGGGGGGGGGAACAAGACCCCACTCCCCCCGGGGCCAGGGGCGGCGCCCTTGGTATCCCTTGGGCAACGGAGCCAGTGTTTGCCCTGCCCAGTGGCGGCTGTCTCAGGGGGGGGGGACAAACCCCTGCCCCCCCCCCGCCACACGGGGGAGCGCCCCCCGTGTGGTCAGTACGCCCATGCGTGTGGTCAGTACGGTCAGTACGCCCATGCGTGAGCTCATGATCTCGGCGAGTTCATGAGTTTAGCTAGGCATAAGGTCTCTGAGTGGCCATGGGTTGTATGATTGCTTGCGGGGTGACGTCGAGGAAGGAGGGCCATGTGACTTCTCCGTACATTTTATGGGAAGTTGAGTCGACGCCCGCTTCACAGTGGCGCTGTTAGCTCGTACGGCTTAGAGTAATTCCATAGGCTCTGAGCATCTACAGTTACTTTAGGACGGCTGGTTCTCTACGGGTGATGGTAAAGAAGAGAAGGTGCCTATTGATTTATCTCCGTTCTTCGGTTCCGACTTGCTTCGCAGCGGCTTGACGTGGTCTTTTGCCGCTGGTCGCTGCTTCGTAGAGGGTTGACAAGAGAGGGGCAGGGCTCTCCCGCCCACTTAATTCGGCCGCTCTCGTGTAGACTGCGAGGCACCGATATACGCGCGGCGTTTTGTTGTTTCCCCAAGGAGGAATGCGGGCGCTACGCCGGTACGCCTGAAGGCAGACGTTACTATTTCGAGTACGCTCCTCTTATGCACGGTGGCTAATCCTGCAGCCAATATTTAAATGAAAGCCGGCTGGGAAATGTCGCGATTTGCCTGCTTACTTGTTCGTTCAAGTTGCAGCCCGGAGTTTCGTAAAAAGAAGTACGCATACACGGCTTCGTGCTCGAATATGCTCGAAACGTCGGACTTAGTCGCAATCGGGTTTAAAGGCTGCCATATTTGTTTGGTAGCATGCAAAAATTCGTTCGATTGTGGATTGTCATAAAACAATTGCTGACGATAAGTTTCTAGATTACATTCAGAAAGGTATGAAACGATATATTTACTTTCACTTAATATTGGTGATTTGTTTTATATCGGTGGGCTCATCCTGAAGCAAAACACTGCCGTTCTTCGAGAGCTTCAGGGTCATTCCATGCTATAGTAGACGCGGCAAACATTTTCATGTGTGAGATATGTACTAAAAAATTAATTTTGATAAAGAAGCCTCTAAAATCCAAGAAACATTTGTTTGTTTATTTTTTGCGAAAAATTTTTTTTATGATATTATGCTCTGAATATCTGGAATTTGCTTAAAACCCGTGTAGCTAAGAAAAGCTGGGGAAAAACGGTTGGGTACCGCACAAATTTAGGTGGGCGCCTAATTACTTAATGGCGTACTTTATCTTACAGTAAAATCCAAACATTGAAAGACGCCATTGTGAGTCCAAATAGGAGCTCCTATTCTTTATTTTTTTAGCCAATTTGGAGTTGGGTGTTAGCTCCAATACTTTTTTCGTTTGTTCTCAGAGAACTAGTAATTGAATTGCAGGTGTTAAATTTTTAATGTCTCTTTTTGTTGCGTTTTAATTAAATGACAAATTCTCCAGTTTATGCAGTAACGGCCTTATAATGGGTATTCACACGAGGGAGAAATCCCGGAGATTTCTCCACGGCACGCGCATCCCGCGACGAAAACGCCAGGCTTTTGCGATGTGCTAAAGCCTCGCGTTTTCGTCCCGTGATGCAGAGCGCGCCGGGAGAAATCCCCGGATTACTCCCTCGTGTGAATACCCCGAGCCAGAAAAAGCAATGTGGACATCGGCCCGAAACTTTCAAAATAACCAAACGTTTAATCCACCTCATCTCTTCAACATATTCAAAAATTAGAAAATTACTTTATTGTTATTGCTGAGAAAATATTTTTTGAAGACGAGCCTCTCCGTCCATGCCTCCAGGCGCCCGCCTCGTTGGCAACGCGCTGGCGTTCGCCAGCGAGGCGTCAACGGTGTGAGACGCCGCCGCTAGGCCTTCAACTATTTCCTGAAAACACTCTTTATTCAGTTGCGGTGGAAGTTATCCTGATATCCAAGCATCCGCATCCTCTTTACTTTATGCATTGATACTGGCGTATTAATGTTACTCTATACTCCTGCCCAGGTAACTGCCGACGACCGCAGGCCTGCATCGTCTGCTTCCCGACTTTGGGAATGCAGATACTGCGCGTCGGCCTCGTCTGTCGTGTGTCCAGATGTAAAAACAATTCAGACCGGATAGCTCTTCACCGATGCTTAATTAATGGTAGCGGTGATGTTGCTTTTCTATTAAACTGAAATGTATTTTGATAGAACATGTAGTGCTACCAAAAGCAGTGTAATGATGGAAAAAGCATTCCCCTCTTTGCCGCAAACGCCTCACACAATTGAGTTCACGTACATATGCAGTATTTTAGGTTCCGGAATACACTGGAGGTCAACACAAAACATGTTGGCCTCCAGCGCGGAGGCCAACATGCATGCGCTCGAAAATTTCCTGCGAAACCACTGTGGCCTATTCATATACGAGCGTATGCACCCGGTTTCATGCATTATGAGCGCATACGAGCGCATACTTCCATCATTCCATGCCTCTATAGGGAGTATTCACTGGATGCCATATTTGCGGGTGCTGTTTAAAGCGCATGCTCAGAACGAGCCCACATTAATAGGCTGCTAAGACCGGCATCTTGATGGTGCGGAATGCACGTTGCAAAGAACTGTGGAAGCTCGCCATCAGCACGCGCTCAGCATTCGCGCACACAGCTATGGCCGCCAGTGAATACTTCCTATAGGGAGTATTCACTGGCGGACATATCCGTGTGCGTGGTTGCTGAGCGCGTGCTGACGGCCAGCTTCCCAGTTCTTTGCAACGTGCATTCCACACCATCAAGATTGCCGGTCTTAGCAGGCTATTAATGTAAGCTCGTTCTGAGCATGCGCTCTAAACATTGACCTCAAATATGGCGTCCAGTGAATGCCCCCTATAACGGTGGCATAGCCTCCTCTATACTCACAAAGCCTGGCAGTTCGACGACGGAGCCATAGAGTGACCGGTCGCAGATATGGAGCGGGGAACCTGGACGTCAGCGCCCAGCTTTTGCAGCGGCGAGGATCCGAAACACACTTGTTCGCTCGGGAGAAGTGTGTTTCGGCGTCTCGCCGCAGCGGGCGCCAGCCACTTGGCTCTCTCTTTAGGCTCTCTTCTCATCCGTTGTCTGCCGCTCCACCTTTTCCATTTCGGCGGCCTCTTGTCGTGGCCATCTGCCAGGCTATGCGAGTAATACAGTGTTCTAGAGGATGTAGTGGCAAGAGCGGCGCAGACGGTCAACGTAGATGCCACGAGTGGCGCAGGAGTTCTGAGCCCTAGGAGAATTTGTGGCAGATGGCAGATGTGCAATGAACGAAGAAGACGACGAAGCTTAGGCGGTACGCTTCTCCCGAACGTAGCACCGTAGCACTTTTCTTTCTGGTGTAGTGGTGGGAGTCTTCCCCGTTCCGTTGCCGTCTCGGTTATAAATACAAGGAAAAAGACGGACACACACACACTGCTTCGCGCCGGGATGCAAGTCGGGCAACCCGGTCAACAAGGGCAGCCTGAGCACCAGCGATCGTAAGCCGTCGCTGTTTCGTGCGCCAAAGGAGGTGTCGCGCAGACTACAGTGGGATAAAAATTTTAACCGAGAAGATAAACGCCTCGCCGAGACATCAGCGGTGTGCTAGAGACATTTTGAACCGCGCCTTATCCTTCGGGACTATGTGCACATCGTCAGTGGCGAAGAGCTTATGAATCCATGCCGCAATATATTATGACTATTTTGTGGTCTTTTTGCGTAGTATGTTGCTGGGTATCTGTCATGTGCTTGCTGTGTAAGTCGATGAAGTGTATTACCACTTTTGAGAAGTCATAAAACTGTGAGTTCAGAATTTTTTTTTCATATTAGGGGCTGTTGAAGTTTGTGTTCATATTGTATTTTAATGCTTCATGTACTCCCAATCGAGGTATTTTTTCTTCATAAACTGCCTTCCACAAAAGACAGTTTGCTATATGCTCGCCAGTTGCAGTGGCACCTTGGTCGTTCCCAAACGCGCTCGGCCTTGCACCTTACACAACGCTGGTCCCCCCATCAGCAACACGATGACAAAAAACAATACACCAGTTTATTGTTCCTCTCACCATTAAAAAAGTGAAAGAATTATTGAGATTTATTTGTCTATTTTTCCTTGTTATATCAGTATCGCGTGGTTTATTTCGCAGCTATTAAGCGTGCAGCCCAAGTGATAGCGTTGCTAAACGACCTTTCAGTACTGAGAAAGGGGGGGGGGGTCAATATTAATCAAATGATCTCCCTCAAAAACACGCGAATAATAAAAGTAGAGGATAGCACACACTCTGGAGGCATTAGTGCAAAGGAAAACCTATAGCATTTTTCACATTAGCAATTGTTCTGCGTCGCGAAAAGCTCCAGTCGAACCACAGTAGTGCACGCCAAGCAGCGCCGACGACGAGGCTGACAGGGGCACGCGTTCCTAGGGCTCAGAACAGCAGCGCTATGGTGTCGTCTACTCGCAAAATCTTCACGCGGCGGCCGCCGCTCTTGCCACTAGAACACTGTAGTCAGTATATAGGAGGCTATGGCGGTGGCATAGACAGGAAAGGGGTAAGGGTGGGGGGGTGGTTCCTGACTCTGATATGCGTCTTTGGACTATCGGAACGAAAGAGACCAGCCAGTCAAAGGGCAACATAGAGAGCGCGCAGAGAACGCGCGATGACGAGGCAGCCAAGACCTGGGCGCATTTGGTGGGTAAATAAAGGTACGCGGTGCGCAGAGAGCATGACGAACTTCCACGCCGTGTATGGCATGGCATCGCCCGCCAAAAACCGTCATCTCGTTCGTCGGCGTGTAGTGGCTCTGCCATCCTTTTTGAGCCCTACACCGCACATGCAAAAAACAAAACAAAACAAAAAATCAGGAAGTTGGAAGCGGGACGCCATCGAGAGGCGTTTGTCGGCTGCTTGTATAGACCTGTCGGAGAACACAAAGCTTTTATTGGCAGTGAATGGCAGTATCCCCAAAGCTCTCTTTTTACGGCTTCCGCTTCGATGAAACGCGAAATGAATATACAAGCGACTTTCTCTCTTACTCTCGGCGTTTCCGTTTGTTGAACTAAAAAAAAAAAAAAAAAACTAATGAAAGTGTATGAGACCGTAGCGACGTAGATGTATACACAAGCTCAACTTTCCGACGTCCCTCCACTGCGGCGGCGATGCTGTCGGCACCATGAGCGTGCGCCGACGCTTCCCTTCTCCCGGATATGGTTTTGGCTCACGCGCAGTACCCACACCCGGTGTGCGCAAACGCGAGCTTGTTTTGACAACAGTGTGAATTGGGGTATGGGTTGGCAGTACACACTCCGCTGCAAACGCTCACCACCCTGTCGCTGACCGTATATCCATATCTCGTATTAGGAGCGCGCAAAACCAGCTCGTAATTCAAACCCCGAGACAGGGAGAAATAAGACGATGGACAAGACGACACAAATTGAGATTTTGAGTCGTCGATCTTGTCCGTTATTTGATTGCTCAGTGTCTGAGTATTTAAATTATGATGACATTTTCTAACCCGCTCGGTCTCGTACTTTCGCTTATTGTAACTTGACATGTTTCGTGGGAAATAATAAAAACAAAAACACTTAACATCTTGGTACGAGCATTCCCGTTATTGCTCTTGAGATTTCTTTCCACGAACCAGAAGATTGAAACTTATGCGCTAGTTTGTTGCGCGTGAAATCGTCGTGGCTACTCACATCATTTATTATCTCTCTTTCGCTGTCGCCATGGCTTCTTAGCAAAACTTGAATCGCTGAAAAAATATATCATGTTTTATTGCGAGAGCAAGTACTTGTTTCACCAACGTAGGGTGTCAAAATCGATAGGGGAGTCAACTTAGAGCTTTTTTCTTTGATGCGCATCAGCCGTGGGAACTCAACTGTTATCATATCCCCGTAATAAGGCTATGATGCACGTGTGTCTTTATATGGTTAATGGAGGATAAAGCACCATGGCACAAAAATGTGATAGATTCAGCTTCATGATGAATCCTTCGATTGTTAGACGCGGCAGTTGGGGGAAGAGCGCGCCCGCGTGCATAAAAAGGAAATGTTTTCCCTCCTTGCTTCGAACTTGAAAAAACTGCACGAATCGTAGTTATCTGTTTCCGCGAGCGAAATTACGTCTGACGACAAAAAATTTCGATGTAAAAACAAATATAAAAATGATACTGGATTTGTATCGAGCTAACTTGCTGCGGCGCAAGAGACCATATCTGTTATTACTGCAGATAGGGCGAGTCGGTAATGCATACTTACGAACCAGCGTACAGGTAGACAGTTACTCAAAAATCCCAACACACAAAAAAGTCTTCAATTTCGGTCCAAAGTTTGCAGTTGAACGTATACGCTGTCAGCACCGGAGCGGCTTTCCATCGTCAGACAAGTGTCGAGACGCGCTCCGGAGTCTGAGGTCGATGTAAATGCCCTTCTGAAGGAGTGGACTTACTTGTTTAATACAAGCCGTCGTTCTCGCCTCTTCCTAACAAGCAGGTGGAGACTTACTTAAAGAAGAACTCACTCACTCTCTTATGCCAGCCCGTCGGCCTACGGATCCCCATGTGGCGGGTTCGAATCCCCGCCGAGGTGCCCGCAATCTGACGGAGGCTTATTGCGGAGATGACGCCGTGTAACCGAGCTTTCGGTTGCACGTCAATCCCCAGGTGGTCGATATTAATCCTCAGTCCTCCACTGGGGCGTGCCAGATGCCCGTCGTTGGTTTGGCACGTAAATCCCCCAATTTGACTCTTATGCCAGCCGATAAAGAAATTTTGTGGTCATGCACAGAAAACGTATGGTGCTAAGGCATTAGAAGCGATTGAATCAGTCTTCAACTGCCACGAGGAGGTCGCCTTGAGCAAAATTAAACGAGAGGCAAGAAAATATTGTCAATCGCTTGATTTAAAAAAAAGCTCTGCTTCTCTACTGATCGCAGCAAGAATATAAACCTTAAATTATTCTTCAGCGCAAAAACCCACAAACCAAGATGTCCGCCTAGAGTCATTGTCTTAGAAAGAGAAACATGTCAAAAGTCGGGGGCATTATTCCTTCAGGAGAGACTAAATTTACTAAATATTTATCATCCATACCTGGGTGGAAGTTCCTACGAGGTCTTCAGCTTTCTAGAAGGTCATCGTCATGAAGAGTTCAAGGTGCTTTCCATCGATACCAAGGACCTATAATATTCCTTACCCCAAGACCGTCTCCTAAAGTTTGGGGAAGAAAGCATTGGCGCCTTTAGTGTCATCTCTTTATAAATGCGGTGGGTCTATCCCGAAGTCAGTTTCTGGACTTACTCAAGACCTATCTGAAGTCCACTTTCGCTGCTTGGGATGGAAATGCCTGCCTACCAAAGACGGGAGTATGTATAGGATCCAGCATTGCTCCAGTCCCTAGTCTTTTCTTGCACATCACGAATGGATTCTACAACAAATAGTGGATACCTCAAAGGCAGTGAAAGTATGTAGACACGTTGATGGTTTTCTAATCTTCTTTACAACTTTAAGAACTGTATGAATCCTCTGGAACTCATCTACAAACTGCCGGTCGAAAGGTCATTATGATTTCTGGATCTTCGACTGTATGTGCTGCCCTATCACATCTGTTGGTCTAATGATCCCTAGGGGAAAGAAATCTCTCCTACTATTCAACTCTGCACATTCCAAGCTAATAAAGAGAGGCATTGTGAGGTCAAGCCTTAAGAACTCCATTACCAAGTCATGCTTACATTCAATGCAGACGAGCTTCGACGGGCAAGTATCAAGGCTGAGGTCCGCTGGATATCCTCTCCCCGTATTGACGTCGGTAACAGAGGTTCTCCTCAGAGAAATCAAGATAAATAGCGGCGCAAACATACCCAGAGACAGGACAACCAGACCAATAGTCGTGCCATATATGCACAATCTATCTCATGGTCTAAAAAAAAATAGAAAACATAGCAAATGTGAATGTAGTTTTTTCAGCACCACACAAACTTCACAGCCTCGGCAAGAAAGTAAACACCTCTTCAATCAGCACAGTCAGCTGCACAAAGAAACACGTGCAGATCCAACTTCGTCACATATGTTGAAAGGGGATACATATGTATCCCCTTTCCTGTGGAAAAGAGTACTTTCGGCAGACTGGACGGTGTTTAAATGACCGCCTGCGTGAGCACAACAACATTGCTAATGCCAATTCTGGTCACTTAGGCGTTCATTGTAGGGATTGTGGCTGTTCTGCGTGACTGGACAGCTGTGCTGTGTTAGGCAAGAGTAATAACCAGCTCACCCGAGAAATTATAGAAGCGGAGGACATTGTGCGACGGGAAGAATCGCATTATTTGGACAGAAGGTGTATTCGACAGTAGGTGAGTCTCAGTATTATCCCTGGTTTTTTTTTATTATTATTTCTGCGATTATTGTTGTAATTTATTTTTGTAACTCTCGGACTTTATGTAACTCACGGATTATTTATACCATGAGTGTGTTCGACACTAGGCCAGCAGATCACCTGGCTTATATATTTTCCTGATTAATTCTTGTAATTTGTTTTTCATGTTTGTAACTCTTGGATTTTGCAGTGTTATTATTACTCTCCTTTCTTTTCCTTTCCTTTGTTTTCTATTTTCCTTTTTCTAGTCCAACGCCTAGTCTTCTCTCCTTTTCTTTGTCTTTTACCTTTCCTCCCTTTGCCTTGTCTTTCACTTCTCCTTTCTCTTATTTCTTGCGCTGGCATCCCATTTCATGGGGTCGAAGAGGTGGAAGTTTGACTAAATACAGATGAGTTGATAGTTCAGCGCTGTGTGAGTGTATTTTTGTGTGTTTTGATATTTGAGTAACTGTCTACCTGTGCGCTGGCTCATAATTAGAACTATATCGTTCGTTTCAGCAAACGTCCGGGTGTGAGCCAAAGCTGAGCCGATGGGGCTAATAAAGCTGCACCGTGTGCTTCTGCGAGCAGCGGCTAAACCGATAAAGGGAAGTGAATTCGCCGCGGTGTCGCTATTTTAATATGTAGTACGTCTGCATTTCTGTGTCTTCTAGTTTTGACTGCGCTCTTACGGTGAAACGAAATATAGCAAATGAGGGCGAGCAGCCAGAAACGCGATTTCGCCTTCGACATTTCGAAAATAAAGGTCGAAACACACGTGAGAAGAGCCATCCGAAAAGTGGGCGATGATCGGAACTGTTTCACGCTATTTCGGAGAACCGGGTGTGTTCATGGCACGCAAACCGCATACTATACGGTCACATTAAAAGCATGTTCGCAATTTCCCAGCAACACATACCATCGCGTAGCTTGCTCTTTGAAAAATTACCTGGAACTATTTTTCCCCTTAAATTTTGATTTTTTTTCTTTTTCTTGTCGTTTTCCGGATGATTTTTTTTTCTTCTTTTTCACGATGTTTAAGTTTTAAAGGTTTGTACCCATGTGCGACAGCCCAACAGTACATTGCACAAAATTCGGTAGATGAGAAAATATTCCCACGCCATGTTTCTTTTAATTAATCAGGCCTTTGGCGTTTTATTGTATAGGAATCGCAAATACGCTTGTAAAGACATCAGATTTGCGGTTTACGTAGTTTTCACATTTCGAGCTGGTTTTTCGCACAAAACTTTTATTTATTTTCTTTATTGCCTTTATGGCCATATCCCGAATACTGCCAAACGCTCCCCCTCCCCTTCCCCTTTTCTCCCAGTCAAAAAAAAAATATTATGTTCGTATTTTTGACGCGTCGTCTCTTGTATGTCCCTCAACATCGTAAGATCTCCCACTCAGTGTTGAAGCGTATAACCAGGACTTTAAAACAACGAGCTACAAAATATGTAAGTTCAAAGTTCCCGGCTCCTCTCATGAGGGTAGCGGTCCTATCTGCGCATTCGATTTTTCCACGCGAGTTCTTGTAATAGCGAACAGATGGCGCCAGCTGCGTGTCGGGTGAGGGAGAGAGCCTGCGCGGTACGTACGGTCGCCGGTCGCTCGGTTGGCTCGGTTGCCGCCTGAAAGTGAAAACTGGATTGAGTCGGGCTTGTTTTTGTTGTTGCACCGACGCGGCGAGCTTTGCTGTCGGCCGCTCCACAGCATTAGTTCCTCGTCCAATCTGCAATCCCAAGCATATCGAGCAGCCCCTGTGAAGAACATCCCTTCGACCCAGTACAGGTACGGTAAACTCTTGTTTTGTATCCATCGCCGCTGCGAAGCCCGTTAGAGCATCAGCCAGCGCCAGCAGTTTAAACCAACCTCGGTTTAAACTGTGCGAAGGCGAATCCGCATATTAAACGTGTGCGGCGCGATTCGTAAAACCTTGTCACATCGTCACGCGGTTCTATTTATACATAAAACATCTGTATTCTCCGAACTGACAGCTGTTTCCGGACTTCGGGGGGGGGACGATTTCGAAGTCCTACATTTCGCCCGTTGTGGAAATGCGATTCCACTACAGTGCGTCTGGTCTGGTACAACATGCCCCTCAAAATTTACCTCGTTGTTTGAAGAAGCGTCAGCTCTGTGAGTCAGAGGGATCGCGTCAGTAGCGTCGAGCATACGCCCTGTTTACTGCTTCCTTTTTGATTGACAAGTTTCAGTCGTGTCGTCTCCGCTGGGGTCCCGGTCAAGGCAACCCATCTCGTGCGGGTGACTCATCCTTTCTTTCGTACGCCTCAGCATGCGGGGACTTCCCGGCTTCTTCGCAATTTGTTGTGTCCGCTTTGGGCGTTTCTAAACCAAATCGGGCCAGGTAATGCAGGGTGTAAACTGTACGTTGCTTGAAGACTGCTAAGTGCTTATATCCTGTCAGTTTTGCGATGTCGTAAACATATATGGAGGCCTGGCTTGGCCTGTCCTTCGTTGCTACACAGCACTCTGAACGCTCAGTTCTGCCGCTGGAGTAGATGTATTTCGTTGATCGTGTTACACTTGAGCGCGTGGTGGCAAGACCGCTCGACGAGGGAAAAAAACGCAGTTAATTTCAAGCTTTATATTTATGAATGTTTTAGCCTGCGATTTCGGTAAACGAGTGGAGATCGCGTTTGCTTGCGTGTCCTTTCTGAGCGTGCGTCGATGATCCTCGACGACTACGATGTCGATAAGGGTTTCATTGGTTTCATTGCGGCCGGTGTCCTTTTTATGTCATCCCACTTCCGTAACCTCCGGCTTTTAGTTTTTTTTTTTTTTTTGCAATTCACCAACTCACCCGCGCGCTCACTCTTCTTTCAGTTTTATGATGGTGTTTATCACACCACTGATATCTGCCTTTGAATTATTCGCCTCGTTTACCTTTTCTCTTTTTTTTTTCTTCTTTTTTTTTTGTACCCCGAAGGCCTTTATTGGGCCTTTGAGGTACCGTGAATAAATAACCAAATAATTCTCGCCGCAGGCCTGGAAAATGCAGGATTCATTCGTGAGATCCTTGAGAGCGGCTCATGTGTTACGTGACGACATATTTAAATGCTCCCCCAAAATACGTGACCGTTTTACTCAAAACTCTGTCGCGCTCCGAACCGGCGTCTGCCCTACCCAGCCTTGGAAACATCCGCAGTTCCCGCTTCCTCCGTGCTAGGAAGCCCCGCGGGCGGAGTGCGGAATCAGCTGGAAAGCTTCCCCTCCCCCCGCCACCACGAAAGTGCTCCTCTTCGAACACGGAAAAGACCACGAGACGTCCAGTAGTTCTTCCCGCTTGGTTCCTTCCCGGCACCGGCCGATCCGCCCCCCGTCCTGCTGGGGTCGTTGACTCCCGGCGTCTTCCCTCTGGCCCGGTCCTTGACCTCGTTTCGGTACCGCCAGATAAAACTGCGCGCGTACCGGTTCCGAAGAAAGTTTAGATCGGCTCTCGCTTAGCTGGTGCCCGCTATTGCTGGCCTTGGGCGTTCCCGGCGCTGGATAGGTGGTGGTACGCGTCCCGGTGCGCCGCGGGAACAGTTGGAATCTGGCGCGAAGAAAATGCGCGCGATACGGACCGTATCGCTGCTGGCTCTGCGTGCCGCTACGTCTCGGCTTGCTTTTCGCTGATGCGAGCGTATGATAGGTTCGAGGTGCATGCCTTTGAGATGCAGTCTAGACGCACGCATCATAGGTGAAAGGACAGGCGCACCCCTCATATGGTGTACCGTCTACCAATTAGGATCTTCTTATGATTCTTATGAATTTGGCTTATGAATATGTATGTAAGAGACTTGCGCACAAGGTCAACAAAAACACGTTTTGGGGGAACAAATTATTTTTCCATACCTTTTTTTAAAGCATATTGTAAAATACTTTTTTGGCGTTATCAGTCAGCGAGACACATTCTGGGCCACTTTTTGCATGAACCCTTTTTGGTAAAAATGTTTCGTGAAAATTTCCCATTTTACCTGCTGGTAAACTTCTGACATGACTGAATCAAATGCTGTAGATGCCACTACTATAAAATGAAACTAATGGCGGCAGCACAATATTTTTTCACTCTTCCAAGATTTGTAATAGAAGTATAGACAACTGTCTCAAACAGAAAAAGGATGAGAGATGGGCACATGTTGTCTGTCTGTGCCTGGTCCTCTTTCTGTCTTATTTTTTTTTCTGCCAGAAGTGTACTTAGGCCAGCAGATTCCCTATGAATAAAAGGTATTTTTTCTATTTGCAACAGATAGGTTTTAAGTGTAGCCATTGGCTAGATATTCAAATCTTGTAGGCATTGGTTGTTAGCCCCAAATAAAATTATCCTGTTTGGTCACGATTTATTGCCGACTTTTTGCATTAGATTTGATCTGACTCTCCATATGTTGTGTTCTAACCGAGACTTCTTTAGTGCAGTGCTGGTGCCTGCTGTGCCTGGCCATTCTGTCAGGGACATCTATGAGAGCCAGTTGTTCGGAGCCAATCCTGCGTGTGAGCACCTGAACAACTCAAGATGGAGGTGATGATGGGGCACCACTCCTACTTCGAGTTCACGACCCACGTGGAGAACCTCCTCTTCAAGGGACTCACATCCTCCTCTCTTGGAGGTGAGAGCCTCCCCGCCAGCAATGGTAAATGCTAAGTGTGGCCTGTAGTGCTCAAATCATGTCACTAACCACCATGAACAGACGAACACCAAAAACTTGCGACTTGGGGGCATATAAATGCACGTGAGAACTGCTATGTCTTGTCCAAATGCTGCGGTGTGCACATGCAAGTTTTCTGTTCAGACCACATGCCACCTGCTTGCTAACATTCTCGCTTTCTGAAGGTCCGTTGGCAACAACCTGCAATATCGATCTGGCTTCAGATAATGTATTTGTGTGGCACACGCTGCACCTCATGGAGTACTTCTCAAGCAACCTTTTTGAGTAGCCTGTTCTAGTTTTCCCTCTGTCATTGCCAAGTCCTCATCTCTTAAGGCCAGGCATGGCCTTAGGGGTTCAGAGCTTGGCAGTTTGGATTTATTTTTTTATCAACTCTATATGGGGTCTGTATAGAGCACAACTAAAATCACCAACAAGTTCAGACAGGGTGTCTAGCGACCGGGAAAACCGGGAATCAGGGAAATTTTAATTAGCGGGAAAAATCAGGGAATTGTCAGGGATATTGTCAGAGAGCAAGCCCAGTCAGGGAAAATGAGCCGGAAAGGCCATCGAGTGCCCTGAGCAAAGACTTGAGGACTTAGGGGCAGGAAAATTGACAATAAATTCTGCTTAGAGCGGTGCGCGGGCTATGCTCACCCGATGTACAGTGTGTGCTACCCGATGCAAAGGGAACAGCCGACAAATCCAGTCGAAGCCTTGGATTGGATTGGATTGGATTGAGGGTGCACACTAGGCTAGATCCAGATTAGAGCTACTAGATTTAGTAACAAATGGGAAAGTCGCAGACCCCAATTTAATCCGATCCTTAAGCCGAAAGTGTGCATCTGGCGGCCATGCGGCCATGCTGCCGTTCGGTTATCGACGTGTGTGGTTGAGCGACATGTTTTCATTGTGTTTCTGCAAGTGGCCTTTCCACGGATGATGTCGGCGGCAAGAAAGTGCTCGTTTCTCCGTGGTAGACGAATTTAAATATTTCGGAATATGCAAGTTGGATTGAGCCCGTGCAAAATGACCCTCACAGTGCTCAATGCCGTGTGTTGTAATGGTCTTATATACTAACCGCCTCTACAATGGTCAGGGAGTTTCACCTGAAATTGTCAGAGGAAACCTGGAAAAGTCAGGGAATTGCAAAATAATAATTCGCTAGACACCCTGTCAGAACACTGAACAGACTCAAAGGAATAGGATTGGGCTCCAAAAGTATCCAAACCATTCTCGGAACCAAGCACCTATGTCCATCGACATGGTAGGCATGAGGGTGTAGCTCTGCAAAATGCCTTGTTGACAGGAGAACATGTGCAATCTTGCACCTTCTTAAAGTGCATACTCCCACACCTGCCCCTCTCAACACCACACATGACTTTTAAGATGGAGTATAGTGCTAAAAACAAAGCAAAAAAATAACCTTGTCATATTTTTTATTTTGTTTTTTTAGATTAAGACAAGTTCCTTTTTGAGTACAGGTACCAGAATGATGCAAAGCTTATGCATTTTGAACAAGTGCATAAGTTCATACCAGGCATATGCAAAATTAGCAAGAGCCATATGGCTAGCTTCTAAAAAAAACAGTACTCACACCTCCTATGGGCAGATAGGCTTCCTCATAAACATTATGCAAACTCTGCTAAATCTTTACGCTTGACTAGCACCATACAGCAACCGCACCGCATTGCAAAAACGTGGCGTTTTCGACACTCCAGAAGAAATCCCTGAGGCGGCTCGCTAGTAAATGTGGCTATCTCCCGGCAGCTAAAATCCCCACAAAAGGGATTTTCTGGTCACATGAATGGCTTCATGGGCAAAGGGAACCTGTAAAGAAATCTCCACGTTAACTATTCTTTGCTACATTGTCGAGGCTAGCGTAGCTCTCGCAGTGCTACAGCTCAGCACTGCTGCAAGAGCATGTGGCTTCATCTTGCGTCTCACTCACGCGTGTTCTCATGCGAAAGAGACGTCAAACAAAACGACGTGCTCGTGCCACTAGCTTTGACAGCATTGGAGCACTGGAAGCTGCACCAGCCTTGACCATGCGGTGCAGAATAGCCAACGCCGAGACAGGCAAACGGCTGCCGTAAGTCTGTCCTCGCCTAGATTATTTAGGTCCGTTGTTGCACGCAGAAAGAGGGTGAACAGTCTTGAAATGTCTAAGTGAAATTAACCACTATTGTGTACTTCAAAAGTGGCATGTAAAGTTAATTCTGAGAAAGATTGCATTAAGCAAGAACGAACAAAAACAACCGGCAGGGCTTCCATCTGATGAGTGGAATCTGCTGGAATGCTAGGTACTTCCTGCCCTCTGAGCAGGTCGTGTGACCAGAAAGTCCCTCTTGCTGGGATTTTAGCCACCGGGTGGGATACCCGCGTCCACCAGCAAACCGCCCTTAGTATTTAGCCCCTGCATGAATATTACTTAACCATAAGCCTTGCCGCAGGGCTGCTCGGCCTGTGCCTCGGCGTGGCTGCCTTCTCGGTGCTGTACGAGTCCATCACGGCCTCCCGCCACTACCTGGTGGAGGTGCAGAAGCAGACACCCCAGAGCACCTGGGAGCCCCGCAGCGAGCGCAGCCGCCTCGAGTGCGCTCCAGGGGAGTCCCAGGTCGACCTCCTCTACGGCACCATGGATGCACACCGCTGGACGAGGCAAGTACACTTTCCCACACAAGTAGATGTTTGGTGGCACATGATGAAGCTTTTGCCGGATGAGGCCGGTGCACTCTGCCAAGCGTTTAGCTTTCCGGTGATGAATGATGCAAGTCTTAGATCATATGTGATGTAGGTTTTGGAGAATAAGGCAAGTGCACTCTGTTGAATGCCTAGCTGTTCTAAGGTGCATGATGTAGATGTAGATCTTACATTGTACATGACTGAGCTCTTGCTGGATGAGGCCAGTGCACTCTGCTTTGAATCTAGCTTTTCAGTGATGATTGATGTAGATTTTAGGTCATACGGGATGTAGCTTTTGGACTGTGTATGGTGTAGGGAGAAAAGGTATGCCACGTAGCAATGGCAAGTCTTTGTCTGACAATTTCTGTGCGGGGTGGACAATTGAATATTCAAACATTTTCCCCAATGCACGATGTCAAGTTCTACTGATGATAGTAAAAAAAATAGTGGTAACATTTGCAGCAGTATTATTTGTTTGCTAGGAGCAGGAGAAAAGTGAGTGATTCAGGGTGTGCTGCTAGGAAAGTGAAGGAACATAAGGAATGATCACTAGTCATTGTGGCTTATTGTTGCAGCAATAACACAACAGGGACATAACCCTGCTCCAATATTCCCATGAAAGCCCTTTGTGATACGAGAAGGCAGCGGTACTTTGATGTGAATAGACTAATACTGACATGTGGCACAGCCTATGCCAAACACGGTAGCTTCTGACCTTGCAACAGAATGGGCCATACAACGATGACTCCATCCTTACAGGCTCAAGTTTCACATGGTGCAGACACTTCTGCATGGACTGCAAGTAACCATGGGATTCTTCATCATGCTTATCATAATGCGCTACAATGGTTGGATTGCCATCACAGTGCTCGTGGCCTCTGGTCTGGCACACTACTGCCTAGGCTTGCTGCTGCTGGGGAAACCCCTGGGCATGCCATCTTCTGTGCCCCGCTGACCAGGACTCCCAGAGATGGAGGGAAGCATTTCTCCCGTCCACAAAGTGCCTCAGACCACCTGTGTGCCTCTGCGCGATCAAACGAGGTTGCATCATCGATGACGGCAATCTCAACTAGCCTCCTTACAGCTGGAACTACTTGGTGTTCATTGATCAACCTAACCGTGGTTCCGAAAGTGCTCTCATCTGGGCTAGTGGTGTGGCTTGCTTTCCTGCCTTGCAAGGACAAAGCTGAGGCCGACAATTTTTCGTTTCTTACATCACTGCCCTGCCAGTGGAGAATGGTATCTGATTGCTGTTGCTATGGTGAATCTGTCTGAAGTGTTCTTTCCCCGAGTCAACTGCTCTTGTCATGCTGAAGTGGACGGCACTTGTTTGATCGGTAACAGTGGGCCAATCTCTGTTGCCAACTTTCGCTCGGTGATAACCCTTGATGCGCGAGATTGGAAAGGACATTCTAGTGAAGTGACTGGCAGCGCCATAGTTACATGGGCCTGTACTATTTCAGGACAGCTGCTGAAGACATTTGTCAAGGGTAGTACCGTGGCAATTGATCAACTTTGATAACATAATTTCCACGTCAAGAGGGCTGGTACATGTGACAACATAGTGCAGCTATGCCAATGATTGATCAATGGACCACTGTATGTGTGGTTTGTACAATTCCTTTTTGGGTACAATGCTCGAAATGGTATACCAAGTTTGCTGTTTTGACGAGCAAAAAGACGTCTTTTTGGTGTAAATTTTTGTCCTCCCTTTTTGTTGCTTTGTTTTCAGCGTTTTTTTTATTCATATCTGACGAACAGAAGGAATCTCATTTAGCTGCTTGTGTTTTTATTAAACAAGTGGAACATTGTTTACAGGCTACAATGCTAGGAATAGTATACCAGGTATGCTGTTCTTACATGAAAGAGTGTGGTTGTCCGTGTGCGTCTTTTATGTTTTAGTTCTTTCGTTTTTAAGTATGCTGTTCTGGCAAGCGGAAAAAAGTCCTTTATGTGCGCTATTTTACACGTTGCTTTTTTAATGCGAATAGCATTCTTTGGATACTTCATGCACTTTTCGTCTATGTATCTATCTATCTATCTATCTATCATGGCTATCTAACCTCTTACGCCGCGGGTCGATAAATAAATAAAAAAGACCGGCGCCGGCGGGTCGAACCGTTGACCCTTAGATCAGCAGGCAGACGCGCTAACCACAGAGCTATGAGGGCAGTCACTCAAAGCACTCTAAAAATTTGTTTATATCTTTACCATCGCGCGCGTTCCATCGCACGAGGGCTCATTTCGCTCTCGTGAGGCTTAGCACGAGAGCGGAATGAGCCCTCGTGCATGGAACGCGCGCGCACCGGTAGCTGTGACAGCGCTGTAAAACGCGTCCTATGGTGAAGATATAAACAACCCGTGTAGAGTACCGCTGGTTGAGACTAAACTTCGTTTCAGCATGGGTCCAGACGCAGCCGATGCTACAAGCGCGAGCTCGGGGCTTTCAGAGTCCCTGCCAAGCACGCGCGCCCGTGCAGTGCAAGCACTGTTCAGGGCCACAGGCTCGCGCTTCTAGCATCGGCTGCGTCTGGACCCAAGCTGAAACGAAGTATAGCTGAGACGCCAGAAAGTCTGGTCGGTACCATTTTGAGTGTTTGTGCGTATGGCGCGTGCTTTGCTCGCCTTCCTAAGTGACACAAACGCACATAAGCTGGGCTGCGGAGATCGTGCGCAGGGCTGTGAAAGTGTCAACAAATTTAGAATCGCCTCAAGAGTGGGCTGGCGTATCTAGAGTGTGCCGGCCACCTGACGAACGCGCATAACTCACGCACCGTTTGATGCTATTCGCATTAACGTAGATAATCATTCCCAAAGGATGGGTTCTGCTGATTTTTGTTGCAGAGCTCTCCACATTTCTATTCATACCTGTGACAAACAAAAGAGACCTAATCTGGCTGCTTGAGTGTTTTATTAAACAAGTGGAAAGATATTTACAATGCAGACATTGTCATGGTTCTGGTGCTGACAGTGGCTGATGAGCTGCAAGTTTACCTTGGACTATCTTCTTCTTGGGGTCAAAAATGTACTTTTTGAACTCCAGGGTGACTGCAATGGGGCTCCGTTCCTCTGGGGGATGGTCTCCCTGGGGTGCTTGAGTTTTCTTTCCTCGTCCCACTGGCGGAAATTGGGAGCGCAGACGCTCCGATGGCTCATCTGCGAGGGATAAAGCGACTTGTCAAAAAGCTGCCCAGAATTTTTGCACCCCTCTTGGCTATTTTGTTGACATCACTTGTCCCAGGGAGTGCTGCTGTTAGTTCAGCACATATCCTCCTATTTACTATTGAATTTGCATTGCTAGTACAAACACCCAACCCCTATGGAGCAATTATCTGCAATGGTTAAGGTGGCAATGTCCAGCAGGAGCAGAACAAATGCTAAAATATATCTACTTGTAAAAAGGAGTTGCTAAGCAAAAATGTGCTAAAGAAAGACTTCTAAATGCTTGGAAATGACAAAAGTGGATGCAAATGCAGCATGTCTTTCATCAAACTGCTTTAGAATGGCAAAGTGGAGTAAGCCAGGGACAGCAAGTGATGGTATGTACATTCGGGGACAGAAGTCCCCAGGACGTGCGAGCTGCGACTGAAACACATTGCTCCGCCATCTGCCAGTGGGTCGCCTGGTTTTGAGAACACACAAAGCGCTTGCGCGTACTACTGTGCCTGCAAACGTGCGTTTTCCCGCTCTTCTGTGGCGCGGCGCCTGACTCAGAATAGGGCGCATGGCATTGCCTTGGAGATGGCACTTTCGGCTGACGAGCGTCTGCTACACATTACGAAACTGGAGATACCACCTGCGGCACTACGTCGCATTTTGCCGCGTCAGCGCACCTTGCTTTATAACCAGTTGAGCTTATCGCTCAGTTGAGTTGCCATGACCAGAACCAATCCCACACTGAACATTTTGCAAACTTGGCGAGGTTAGCCTTTTTAGCGTCCTGCACAAAATTCAACCAAAGTTCAGAAAAAAAAAAAAAAAGAAGCACACGCGGAAATTAAAAATGAACTGATGCTACCTGACAGATACCCAACGAAACCACTGAAAGTCTTGCAACGTCGGTCAAGTCAGTCCTGCGAAGAGAGTGCTTCCCGGAGAAAATAAAGGTGGACGTCCTTGTGGTCTCTGCCAAAAGCCTATTTGGGTGAATAATGTTGGGTATAATTCGGTTTCAAATTACTTTTCAGTAATTAACTTATGAATTGGTAAGCTAAAAGGCATATATTGGAAACTTTCTGGGCACCAGGGGAAGTTGCTAGATCTGGCCACCTTCGAAGGGTATAAGTTGCATGCTGTATTTTACGGCGTTCTGGAAAACCTTTTTGGTCACACTTTTAGGCTTCAGCATCCTATCGAACTGCACATTTTCGCTTTCATTCCTCTCCGTGGTCAAAGCGAACAACTAATGTGCCCCTTCACATTGTTGGCTGTGCAGAGATGAAACCAAAAATAGAACCTTGTTCTTGGAATGTCATTTAATGGTATGTCATTTCATTTTGCCGGTAAGTGCCACACTTTCTTCTCCTACAGGGGAGGCAATGCACTAGTTGCACGCTATGGCCACTGGTGCAGAGATGCGCTCCAATAAAAAACCCGAACTTAAAAATCTATACAGTTTTTTCAGAGCTGCAAATGCCTTATACTTTCGTAAAGTGGACTGATTTAGTGGTTTATGATGATGGCCAGGAAGATTTTAATTGAAGCCATGCCTTTAAATGTACAGATTAAGGGAATGTGTACTACGGAAAACCTTTTTTTACAGCGGAGCTGTTAAGGGCTAGTTTCCCCACTTTCGTGTCTGGCACCAAACAAATGTTGACACAAAACTCTGGACAGCCACCGCCATCTATGAGCGACGGCAGCAACCAGACAAACAATCTGGTTGCCACCATCGCTCATAGATGGTGGCTGCTTTCCACCAAGGTGCGCGATGGTCCGGTGGTTGCCGTCGTGTATGTCCCCCCCGCGACGCCCAAGAGAGACATTGGAGCATTCATGATGGGCATCTTCAGCTGGGTCATGCTCATCGATGGGTGACTTTAATGTTGATATTGCATGCCAGGAACAAACCTACGGTGCCCACCAGTAGGCGTAGCCAGAAAATATTTTCGGGGGGTGATTCAAGGTGCTGGTGCAATCACACACACACAATAAAAAAAAAATATATATATATATTTTTTTTTATTTAATAAAGTAAAATTTTGGGAGGTGTTTGAACACCTGACAACCCCCTGGCTATGCGCCTGGTGCCCACAACCAGGCGTCTGATGTGTCTAGACCTCGTCTTCACGAAGAACGTGCCTGCCGTCGGCGTGCACCCTATGGCGGTGTACCACAGCGATCACAAGACCATGGTCACTGTGGTAACGAAATAAATAACAACTCCAGATCGTTATATATATGTCCAATTCTTTAATCGTTCAAATAACCAAGTACCCGATCACACCTTAATCCTTAGTTATAAATACTTAATTCCCACTATAGTACAGCTTAGCTGGTCTTCCTTCACCAGAGTAAAAAGGCTGACAGTTTTTTTTATTTATTTGAGAAAATTAAATGAAATTTTCACAATTTATAGTGCTTGATCTCCTTTTCATAAATCTGGTGTTTTGATATAGCTTGTCTTTTAAGTCTCTGGATGCAATGCATGCGCAAAATATACCCATGTTCTTGCGTGCACGTGGGGCATCGCGAACAGACTTCAAAAGAACCTAGTAAAGTAGGCTAATTCACATTTTTTAAAGCACCAAGGGCAATGAACAAAAATGATGTGTACAAAAACTCTTCCATTTAAAAAAACTTGCAAAAACATTATCCTTAACATGCTAACAAAGGGTTTTTAAAGTCTTCATATGTATAAAAATATACATGCTAATTAAACCTTGATTGTTGCATTCTCCTCGCTTATGAATGCCAAATTTGGTTGTCATAGGACAATATTATAAACAAAAATTCTTGTGCGCAAACTGTGAAGATGCCTTGAAATTGCAAAACAAAGATAAACGTGTTTGAACATTACCATAGATGTGTAACTAGTGCCCCTTGCAGGGTGTCGAACCGGAACCGAACCGAACCGAAAACCGGAACAGAACCGTTATTTTTAGCCGAACCGGAACTGGAACCGAACCGAAATCTTCGCACGACATCTTGGAACCGAACCGGAACCGGACCGAGAAAAAAATATAATGGTAACCGGTTCAAAACAGTTCAAGGTAATTTATTTTTTATTTTTTTGTTAGTATCACAAAATGCACATATGGGAATAAAAACTTGGCGGCTGCATTTCTATCTATTGATCAAATCGTCATATACAGTATTGCAATGTATGGTAAATTGTGGGTTTCGTGGCGCTTTTGTAATGGCACTATGATTAGCCATGCGTCACGTGACGTCATGGTGCCAATACATGTTGTCAAGTAATGTCACGTGACCTCGTGACGTCACGTGACTCACCGCGTCAACTCGATTTAGTTTGAGGAAGTCACTAGATGTATTAACCTTGTTGACAGCGTGACGTAACATGACATCACGATTCTGTACCGAGAGTCAAGTGACACCGTGATGTAAGCGGTTTTCATAACCTTTAGTCGAGTGCTCGGGTTCATGACAATCAGCATCGCCAAACATTCAAGTAACGGCTCATGTCAATTCAAAATAATAATAATAAATTATTTTCGGATAACGCTGCATCGTGTAGATACGTACAATATATTGTTCGAATGTTAACACTTTCTATGTTGTATGTCCGTGTACCTGTCCATCGGTAAACACGTTATTTGTGAGTGTGAAAAATGCATGACTTTCGGCTCTCTTCTGTTGTAATTTATTTTTGACAGCTAAGCACTTTGTCGTTTGTCATGCGGCGGATGCGCGGAGCTGTCAAAGCTTATCGTAAAAAGACACACAAAAACTAGAACTATACATTCAAGTCTGCATTTGTTCTGTCGCGCGCATACCCAACAAAAATAGTTTATAGGTTTTTTATTGCTTTTTTTTCTTCTTTCAAATGTGGTACAATGCTTTCTCAATGACCTCTGGAAAATACATGCACCATGAAACACAAAATGCCAGCGGGAGAAGACGAGAATTTATCCGCCAGCAGTGTTTGAAACTGCGCCTACGGAGGCTGTGCCTATCGAAATCACAGTCCCCTCGGTTAGGGTTAGCAGGGACGCCGGAGAGAGCCTAGCCTCAAACCCAGTGACTGGGCTGCTAAACGGTTTGCTGCCCCTGGGGTCGAGTGTTCATTGGAAAGGTGTATTGAAAGTACAAAAAAATGTTTCAATACCAAATTTACATCTTTGAGGCACCCAAACATTTTTTGTTGTTGCTGAACTGCATCAAAAAGATGTCCCCGAGAATAGAAGTACTGGAAATGACTAAATGCGACTTATTAATATGACGATACATAGAGCTACATGTGTGTACGTAAGGAATACCCTAAAAAAAAAAAGATTTTAGTCACCTCAGAGCGACAGCCAAACCTTGGCAGTCGCTGTAAGTCTCACACGAGCGTCGTTTACAAGTTATACGCCTCGCAAGTGGGCTCATTTCCGTCTTCTGCGCATGAGAAAGGAAGTAGCGGTGACGTCAGAACGCCGAGCCCTGATTGGCTGATCGCGGTCCCCTATCTGAGCGTCGTCTGCTCCTTTGCAACACGTCTGCTCGCAACGTCGTCTGCGTCTGTCTTACCTTTCCCCCCCCGACGCCGACGTTAATGCCGACGTTAAAATAATCTGGCTATTCTCATCACCGCAGTGGTTGGACACGAGCCACTACCCAAGTGTCCGCAGAGGCATTGATTGTTACGAGTCGATGTACAGTGTTCACGTGCTCCTCCTGTCCAATCCATGAGCCACACTCGACTGTATTTAGGCGGGTGGTTTTGATCCCACAATTACGGCACCAATCTTTGCGAAGGCAAGACTAAAAGAAGTAGTGTCATTTTATTCTCGCAATTTCACCGCGACAAAGAAGTGTCTGAATCAGTGGCGGCCTGTGCGAGTATACTTGGGCCAGACTAGGACCAGTACGCCTCTGAAAAGTCATGAACATTCCAACCCCATATCGTTTTAGGACTCTTTAAAGCCTCACGGGGTGCAAAATAAAACCAATGAAGAGTTGCTGTTAACAAGTGACAAATAAAATTGTCGAATGAGCACACACAAGCGGAGGAGGCAATTCCTCAGGAATACTTTCAGCCTTTCCACCCTGGCGAAGAAGGAAGACCAGCGAAGCTGTACTATGGTGGGACTGAAGTAATGGCCGGCCACAAGTCGGCAAGAGAGTGGAAAGGCAGGAGAGGTTGGCGCCATCTATGCGCGACGGCGGCGGCCAGACAACCGGCCATCCGGTTGTCTGGTTGCCGTCAGTCACTTATAGATGGCTGTAGCTGTCCAAAGTTTAGTGTCATCATTTGTTTGCTGACGGACACGATACTAGGCAAACTAGCCCTTAACAGCTCCGCTGTAAAAAGAAGTGTGTGTGTGTGCGTGTGTGTGTGTGGGCGGGGGACGGGGTTAGTTTTAAAAACGTACTGTGTTGTAAAGGTTCCTCTTCTCCGCGTTACTCCGGAAACTACTTTGTTTGCAAAAACGCTCTTGCCAAAAAAGCATGTTTTTTGCCGTACCAGACGCTCGCGCCGTTCCTCACGACGATGCACTAAGAATAATACACACGTGCCTTTCAAATACTTGCCTTTCACTGAGCTTGAACCTCCTGCAGCGTGCATTTTGCACCATCGAATTCGATTTTCTCAGCAAGAAGAAATTACAATGACCACCAGCCTATAGTATGATGATGTCACGTGCATACCATGTTAAACAGTTCAGCTTTCTGGTGAAATCTGATGTTCGCAACACTAGCAGTAGATGTCCTAATTGTGAATTTGTGCAGTATTTATAGCAGTCTCGCGATGACATATGGCAGCCTTGAGAAATGTTAGAGCGCATGACTATTTAAGCATAGTGTTGTAAAGTGAGGACTCAAAACAAGTGCAGGTAAAACCGAATATAACATAACATGCGATAAAAGCCGCTTACATGATCGTAAATGACACTTGTCTAGCCGTGCCCGCGTTGACTACTTCTACCTGGTTTTAACAGTGATCTGTTTTGCTGTGTCCAATCACTGCGTGTCTCGCCATTTTGCCGAAGTATTTCTGTATAAAACATGCATTTCTACAGAAATAATTGCGACTCATGTTTTCGACTGAAAACAATCATGCTTTTCTATATAACGTCTTATACGCATACCTGGTGCCATTTCGTACCGATTATTTAGTGGTGTAATGTTTGGCCCGTGTAATAAAATGTTTTCTAGACGAGTTGCTATGTGCAGCATTCATTTTTGCTACTGAAGACGCGCGTTCGACGGTCGATCCACTGCGTCGCCTTCGCTTCGTTGCGCGCCCGATGGCCTCCGTTGCGACGTCACGAGAAGAGCGCTACGGTCTTATTTCTAGGAGGTGGTGGTTAGTGTGCTGTTGGGCTGATGTTTGTATGTGCCGTGTATGTGTATTCGCTTAATGTATATGTTCAGCTGATGCTTGTGGTATGCGTAATGTATCTACATGTGTGTGTAATAAAGGTGCCAAAAAAGCTCGAAGCGTAATAGTGGCATGAGCAAATAAAAATATTTCTGTAGCACATAAATTGCGCGGTATCTGTAGTCCGTTGGAACTCGAGAAGGTAGGATGAGGGTAAGACGGGCCGTTGAGAAGGAAGCAGACGGTACGATAAAGAGGGAAGGAGGTTTCCTCGCTCTCTTCTCTGCAGCGTTTCGTCTGCTTCCTCCTTTCCGGCCTGCCTTAGCCACGCCCTACCATCTTGAGTTGTAACGGACTATAGCGCCGAGGCTCCAAGTACTCTGTAGATATACGTGCGATATCTGGCGAGTGCTCGGACGACACTGCCAGTACAAAATTGCAATTCTCGATCCCCGGCCGATACTCAGCCGACGCTCTAAGTACTCTATAGATATACGCCCGATATCCAGCAGGTGCTCAGACGACACGCCAGCTCGATTGACATACGCGATGCCCGGTGGATACTCAGCCGACGCTCCAAGTACTCTATGGATATACAGGCGATATCCGGCGGGTACTCCGACGACTTCGATTGAGCTTGGATTACCACGCGACGTCCGGTGTGCACTCAGCCGACGGTGCTGGTGCACTCTATAGATATACTTGGCGTCCGGTGGGTACTCAGCCCTGACGGCGGCGGTACTCAGTGATACACATTTTTGAAAACCGGAGACGACGGACGAAAAGGGGACAACACACAAACGTCCTTGCGACAAGAAAAAGCACGCCATTCAAAAATGTGTAACATCAACCAGCTCGCCTGCCTACTTACTCTAACTCCAGTGATATTGTGCTGGTACTGCCCCGTTTTTGAAACGATATTGTCAGAGACGATACGTGTGGATGGGAAGAACCATATATTCTGAGTATTTGCCAACAATATTGTGTGGATAATCGCCTAATATTCTTGTGCCGCTTGGGAGTTATTTATCGAAGTTTCGAGCTCATGCAAGCTGATGAAATGTGATTTATACTAAGATTTTAGGAATCTTCGTCTGTCCTTCGCGCTATTTATGTAAAATTATGAATTTCATTGCGTGCATCTTTACGCACCTCTTTTTGCAGTAAGGCGCCCTGTAAGGGATTATTTAGAAAAATAACATTAATTATCTGCCTCTTTTTGAACATTTCATGCATTTGACTTCCAATCTATTATGTGAGCACAGAGTCCTCTTTGGCGTACCCTGCAACCAGATGTTTCACACTGCAAATCAGCAAACAGAAAAACACTTTTACGCAGGCTCCACAGCATGCGTAGTTTCGAGTATCGTCCTTCCGTGTCGGTCTCAAGCGTTTATGTGAACTTTATAAAGAGAATTTTATTGATCATCATAAAAATATATTTGATTAGTAACCTGAATATTTGACAACATGAATACAGGGCCGACCACCCTAAAGCAATGCCCCCAAATAATCTGAAAGCTCTTCTGCCAGTATTTTCCCACGTTTTTATCCTAGACAGGCACGTTGTAAGCAGTGTTGTGCCCGTTACCGAAAAAAGTAACGAAATAGCGTTACTCGTTAGTTTGGTAAAAAAGTAACGCGTTATTGAGCTACGTTACTTTTTACAAACGTAACGATATACCGTTACCGTTACTTTTCAAAAATAACGAACGTTACTTTTACGTTACTTTTACGTTACTTTTGTGTTCGAGTACATATGTTTGGAAGAGATGTATGATAAGCCTCCTGAACAAGCTTCGATAAAGATAGACATTTACAGAGTGGTTTCATAGTGTTTTGATGCGCGAAGCAGCTTAATTTTCGGCATGCAGAGTAGGCATTGAAACTGTAAATTATCTGATTCCGTCTCCTTTAGTTGATACATTTCATTCAGTCCTGGCCATGGCGACGGAGTTTCGTTATTCATGTCCATCTCACACGCAGAATGAGTCGGAGATGGTAGTCAATCGGCTTTTATAAACTACAGCATGCGAACGGGGACTGCTGGAACACAACGAGCCAACCAACACCCCTCATCTTTACGCCGGTTTTAGTAACAGTCCGGTTCATACTATTACCAGAGACTGATCTACTTCACTATGTGGAACAGGACACCGGTTACCAGCACATTGGTTATAATCACATGCTTCCTCTTACCAGCAATAACTCTTAGTTTTTCTGCGAAAAAAAAAAAGGTTTCGTGTTTGTAAGTTCTTTTTTTAGGTTTAAAACTTTTTTTTTTATTATGACCATAGGGAATTAAAGACTAATCAAGCGAAAGATTCTTCTGTGCGCAAAAGTGGGTCAGGAACTTTCAGGCAGTGAGGGTGAGAGCGGGGGTAAAATATTCCACAAAAAGTGTTTCTTTCTTTTTTCTTTTTTTTTGTAACTTGAGAAACAAGCAAATCGCTTCGCCACTGTTGTAAACGAATGTCTCTCTCTCTCTCCCCCTCCCCCTCCCCCCCTCCCCACTGTCCACCCTCTGCTGCACAAAGCAGAGGGGGAAGAGGAGGGAGGGGAGGGGGCTGTAACGCAGTTGTTCGTTCAAGCCTTGTGAATAGTAACACTATGAAAAAAAAAAAAAAGGAGGACGAACGGAAATAGCTGGTAGCCGAAGGTTTTTTCGCCTTCGAGAAGAGAGTTTTTTTTTTTAATGTTTACTGTGACGGATGTTGGTTCCGTGCAGCGATAAGCTTGTGCAGGATTATGAGATGGATGGGTGAATAGATGGACTGATAAGTGGAAAACCCACCGTTTTAGGAAATCGAAGGTTCAGAAGTCTTAGCTGCAAGATACGGCATTGCCTGGGCATTGCGTGCTCGAGCGCAAGTAGTTGCCCCTCGAGCAGAGAAGCTAGATCCTCCATTGAGCTTAGTGACCTAAATTTAGTTCCCCTAACGTCTCCAGTTTTATGCACAAGATTGCTATTCTAAACGTTAGATCAGGCGTCGTGACCTTTTCCCAAATACCTAATGTATTTCACCAGTTTTGGTCAAAAGTAACGAGTAACGAGTAACGTAATTTGATAGCCGATACCGTAAAAAAGTAACGAAAATACTTTACTCGTTAGTCATTCAGAATAGTAACGAGTACGTTACTGCGTTAGCGAAAAATGTAACGCGTTACCAGTAACGTCGTTACTAGTAACGCGTTACCTCCAACACTGGTTGTAAGTGATACAGGACGGCCTCACACGCATTTCTGATTTTGAAGCTAATTTAAATAACTATGTGTTCCTCACAGCATATAACTTCTCAGACATATAGAAGTCTGGTATTGCCTCTTTTACGTGGTGAACACTACTTTTATGTGTCTGTGGGCTAGACAGAAACAAAGTAAACAGGGCGCGCGCGGAACTATGACGATTACGCACGCAAACCGTCAGAAAGTGTCCAAATAAGTAGCTGCCATGTCGAGTAGAACGTGAAATACTACTTCGTTTTACTTAACAAAAAAAATCTTGGAGGACGCCTAAGCTTCGCCTTTAAAAGTGGAAGGCGATATAGCGTTAACGGGCCTCGTTTGCATAGCATTCTCATTTGCCGCGCAAGCGTGCCTCGCGTGGCCTAGTCAAAAGTTTCTGACTCGCAACCGAAGGGTCGTGGGTTCGAATCCCGCCTAAAATTCTTAATTTTTTTTTCTTTAAGGCAAAGGAATTACTTTAAAAAGTGAAATCATCTGAGACATACGGCGACCTTTAATTCGCATTACATGTAATGTTTTAATCACTCTCATTCCACGCGTGATGTCACGTTTCACCTGAGCATTGTGGGTTGTTTGAAATTCTTGCGCGAGGGCATGTAGCTCTGACGTCATGACCCTATCGCAGGATTTTCCAGTCACGCCACCGACATCAGCTTTTCTGCGACATGAGCTCCTTAACGCTATCGCGTTAAAATCATCAATTAGCAAGGGTGATGCTCATTTGCAAATTAAATTGACCGGCATCTTGTCAAGAACAAACCTCAACAGCCAGGATATATGCCAGCTTATCCTGTATAAGAAAATGTTCACTTGGGCAAGCGCTATTTTGGGCCAGATTCGATCTGAGTGCGAAGGTGCGTATAGATTAGAGTGAACAATTGCGATTACTCCTTGCTGCATGATTAGTCGCATGCATGCGGTGCTGAGTGCAAACAATGTTTGGTTAGAACAACAAGCATTTTGATTGCCGCTCGGTGTTTCTATAAAAAATAGACTGAAAGGAATTATCCTAAAACTTTTGTGACATTTTGAAAATTTCATTGCTTTTAGCTCAGTTGTGTCGTCATCATATACATATATATTGTGAAGCGTATTTCGTAAACCATATTTCATGATATATATGGCCACGAGGTGCTCATTTCATAATTTTATGTGATGTAATTAATTCCCTAGTTCAAGGACACAATCACGATTTCACTTTTAATACTGCGACACAAAGTTGTACTAATCACGGGTATTTTAGGCGACCTACCGCACTTCGCGACATTTTATACCGTGTAAATAGATCAGCTTGAATTTTAGAATTTTACTTAAACACGGAGAAAGGACAAGAAAATGCAGTATAATTCTAAATTTCAAGTTGATCTATTTACAGGTATGTATCAACAAGCTCAACTCTTTACTCTTGTACTTAAACATTTTGATTCAGGCAAAATATGTGTTACTGGTAAACAAATGGGATGTTGAGTCGTATGAACACGACGTTATGTACGTTAATGTAGATTTTCTTCTACTCTTGCGTCGAAATTAAATAACTGAATTTCATATTTTTGGTACCTAAAAAAGAAAAGTAAATTGCACGGACGATCGAAGAAACTATATAGTTAATCGTTTCACGGCGTAAATAGTGTATATTGCCAGAACAACGCGGAAAATATATTCTCAATTTAGCGGTTCAAACCGGTTCGAACCGGTTCGAACCGGTTTGAACCGTTATTTTTTGCTGCCCGGAACTGAACCGGAACCCGAACCGAAAGCCGTGAACCCGAACCGGAGCCGAACCGATCCAAAATTTCGGTGCGAGCACTCTCGGCGCCTATGGTGAGTGGTGGGGAAAATAAATTCGTTATTTTTTGTGCAGAAATTGAGAGCCTTCTAAAGGTTGCAATGGAGAGGAGAAGGCTACTTCACAATTCGAAGAACCGCACACATGAACATGGACTCATGACTCCTGTTGCCCTTTCTGAGTCACCGGGAGGTCTTCAGGCTCTCGTACATTTGAAGACCAGTTCCCTATTTTTTATACATAAAATATGAAGACTTAAGGATAACAAAACACTAAAATCCTAATATCACATTTTTGCAAGATGTCTGTAACTATACCCAGGCGTGATTAATTCTTGTAGAAATAGGCTCCTTCAATAGCCAAGCCAACACGATATCAGCTTTTTTTGTGTGACATTTTTTTCACAGGAGCAGAACTGGCGAGCAATCAATGGAACGTGTTTCCTTTCATATCGTGTAAGCATTGGTAATAATTTTTTAATACTTAAAACAAGCCACTACCCCATAAAATATTTTTTACAGAATTAGAAATTCTGCATGGAGAGTTGGGCAACACTACTCCGTAATATCTCCAGAGATGCTCACAGCCTTCGAAAGATCACCCACCCCTGATTTTTAGCGCTTGAGTTGCTACTGGCCTTCTGTAGAGACCGGGCGACCAACCCGCTCTTTCCACTTGTCCCCCGCTTCCTCCTCTCCCCCTTTCTACCCTGTCCACTGTTGCCTGTTTCCCCCTCCCCATGGTGAGGAGAGATCTTCTGCCTTGCAGAATCATGGGTCCGGGCTGCCGGCCCCTTAAACATCGAAAGATAGCCCCACTTTTTTGGTAATCGTAGTTGTTCGGATTAATGAGTGGCCTCGGTGTAAATCGCGGCTAATTAGCTTTGTGGTAGAAATGCAAGTGAACATTTCTGACTGGGAGGCACAGCCAACTTTGCGTCATTGTTCCCTCAGCTTCTGATAACGAGTTTGGCAGGGGCGCATGACCTAAAACTAGCACTTTCTCAACTTTTCTGTGATTGCATCACCGAAAGTTAACAGCCCACTCGTAGGCCCCACTACCCAAATTGATCTTGATTTTAGGTGGGCTATCTCTCAGTATATTACGGGTATTTGCAGGATTGAAAGCTTTCTCAAATTTGCTGAATAGCATAGGAGGCTGACTGAAACCGTCCAGATTGTCGACAAAGTCACGACCTGGCTATTGGACGCCAATAGAAAATGCGATGTGCGGAAGACGGTTCACGCTCGGACTCAGGAGAACCCAAGAGCCATATTTTCTCTGTACTATAGTTCGCAGGGGAAAATTTCGTTTAAAAGAGTATGGTTTTCCTTACGTCAAACGTTTTCCTACACAACGCACCTTGACAAATGCCTGCTTTATATCTCACAAAGAAGCTTCTGGCGATGCCAAAAATCTCTTCAACATACCCTGTCTTTCTAAAATCCGTCACATGTTGTCGTGAATGAGCGAGGCTTCAGGAAGGAGAAAGAGACCTTGTTACCAGTCTGCACCTGTAAATCGTTTCTGCACTTTGCAGAATATAAACTTTTAGATACGTAGTCATTGACAGAGCAGGGCGTCTCTTTCCAAACACCCGGCCTCCAGCGAATGCTTTCTGCCTTCTGTCATGCTTTAGCTGCACGGCAGAAGGCGCCAAGACGTCAAAAAGTAGGAAGATCGATCTGGTGGCAGAGTTAAAGCTCACCCCCGCCGTCCACTCACCCTGTCAGTGACCACAGCTCCTTTTGGCACTGCTGTGTTGTCAGAAAGGCAGAACATTGAAAACCTGGGTGTGCTGTCCATGCACTCACCCCTGAGGGGAGCCACCGGACGCTTCCCGCTCTGCCCGGGCGGGTCCCCCCGAATGTGCCTCGCTCGCTCGGTGTCCAGCCGCTTCCCAGAGGCCCCTCGGCGCACGGCGAGGTCGGTGTCCTTCTTGAAGAAGCGATCGGACCACCAGCTGGGACTCCTCCGAGCACCCGGTCAACCACCCCCGCCCTCGACTTGCGCTTGTACACCGGAAGATCTGCAAGTTGCGCCGCGCCTGGCGCGTGTCCGCATAAGCAAAGCACGCAGCACCCGACCGTGAGAGAGCCAGCCGACAGGGCACCGGCCCTGCGCGTCCATGTCCAGCTTGGAGCCGATGAGCAGCATGTTCGGCCCCAAAATGGCCGCCTGTTCCAGCTCCAGGAGGACCAGGGTCTCCCTGGGGGTTCCTGCAAGGGGAGAATGGACCGCTCTTTTCTTCCTTCCGTTTCCAGCCAAAGCACCCCAGGGGCTGTCCAAGCTTGAGACACATTTTCTGCAGTCGCAGCATTTTGGTGTAGTGAAGGTTCCCTGTCTGCCTTTGGGGCGTTTTTTTTCCGGGAAAAATCGGCTCTCTGTACTTCTGTCCCTAGACAGAGAAACGGAGCGTGCTTGTCTCATAAGGGCCACTCGCAAGCATGCTGGCTGTCATCAAGGCCTTCGCTTTTGCTGTCAGTCTCCAACTTTCCGAAAGCAAGAAAGGGAGGACACGGCCGCAAGGAGGCGAGGAGGAAAGGCGTGCTGCCCGTATGGTTGATGTCCTCACTGAGAGCGCGTGCACACGCCGCAGCGTTCGAGGCTTTTGAGAAGTGTGCATGCTTTTTTTGGTTGTGCACGGCATTTGGGGTGTCCCCTTTGGACAGCCCACAACCACAGTGTCCCTAGATAGCAAGGTCGTAGGGCTGAATATTCTAGGAGCGCATTCGCTGGGGCCAACAGTCGGGCACTTGGTCGTGGGGGGGGGGATAGCTGTGCCCGAGAATGCTGAGCCAGGGCAAGGGAGTAGTGTGAAAGCATAAATAGGAAGATGGATGGTCTAACAGGGTTCGTACAGGTTTTCAAGAAAAAAATTCAAGGACTTTTCAAGGACCTTTCAAAAAATAAAGAACACTACAGTAGATCACACACATTAGTGGGAGGTAATCACTTTCATTGTCCACAGAATTTCCGCATCCGTAACCACCTCGTGTGACTTGCAGGCGCTGTTTAGATCGGTCGCCTGCGACGGAGCCGAGCCAGTGGACCGCCCGCTTACGCTTGCTGCCAGATAGTTCTCCATCGAGTTTCCAGCTGCCATTTGCATGATTCCACAGTGCTTTGCACTTTTTGCATGGCTTTTGAGGGCAGAATCGCCCATCGAAGCGATGTCGAACGTCTTTCTGCAGCGTGTGCATTTTGCGCAGTGAGGGTTTGCTGTATCTGGCGCAACCCAAAGCTTATAGTCGTCGCTGCTGAGCCAAGCGCTTTGGAACTTACATTTCCCGGGCATTATTCTATGCCATCTGAATGCACGAATCACTGGGTCACTACACGCACCATAAGCGACATGTGGGAACAAACAGCGAACAAAGCATCCGGAGTTGGCACAGACAAGATATAAACAAAGCACAATGTGGCCAACAGACAATTCTCGGCCTATGGGGCTGTGCCTTTTTTAGTGGGTTGCCAATAAATCCAGCTAAAGACGAAGGCAAAAGAAAGAATTATATACTACTAAATTTAACTCTTGATTCATATAACTGCATTTCCGTTGCAAATAAGCACGCTGGCGCAACATGCCTTTTTTTACGAAGAGGTCGAGACTCTCCAGGCTCTCCAGCCTCATTGTGGCCACTTATGGCTTTTGGCCAACCCTGAAGTCGAAGCAAGCCAGATGAAAGAAAAGAAAATAAAAAAGCGCAACGGCCGCGCGTTTTCTTTTTTTTTTTTCGCGCAGGAAGTTTGATTGGTTTGACTTCGCGATCCCGGTGTCGCGGAAAGCAAGCAACGAATTTTCCCGGGACCACGCTCAACCGCTATAAAACGCGGGTTGCGCAACCGAGCCCCGCGAAACGCTAAGAATTCAAGGGTTTTCAAGGACGGCAAAGATATTCCAGCACTTTCAAGGCCTTGAAAAAGCAACTTACAAATTCAAGGGTTTTCAAGGATTTCAAGGACCTGTGCGCACCCTGCATAATTAATTATTTATTTATCTATACATAGTGCCTACCAACAGCCAACGGCTGTTACAAGAATAATTGAAGAAGGCTGAAAATTAAAGCAATTAAAAGAAAAAGGTATTCAATAATCTAATGTGCAATGAAACTGATGAAATGAATATTATATGCGATAGTTGAGGAATGTGAAACATTTAAAAGGAATGCCCCTCGTCGAGCAATCAGCTCAAAATGTTGATTGTTGCAATTCTCGCTAGAAAAACAGTGCCCACACGTTCCTTGTCTTTTCGGTGCATTTTAGCGAGTCTCGTAACCAACTGGCTCAACTATCCATCTCGTCGTCTCAGGTTTCTTTTCGTGTAACCTTGCCCGATTCATATTTTGCCACATCACCTCCTACACTCCATCTCCACAAACATCTGTAGCGCTGACAAAGGCATGGGCAGGAGCGCGAGGCTTATAAAGTGCCTTCTATGTCTCGAAATTAACAGCGCAAGTATGGAATCCACACAAACACACGTCACCACAGGTCACAAAACATTCACACTTAGGGATACATTCACATCAGACAAGACACTCACACAGCGCTGACTCACAACTCAATATATTTTAGCACTTCTTTTTCTTTTACGCCTTTTCGATATGTTCATGACAGTTGGCTTCTTTTTCTTCTACATCTCATTAAATGACACTCATGTGAGCTAATAAGATAAGCTACTAAGAAAAGTCAATTCTTTTTCTGATAAAGTGAGCGATGGAGTGCTTACACAATTGTCGTTATCCCTGGCCATATTTTCTGCTTCCACTATTTCTCTAGTCAGTTGGCTACCGCTTCTGCCCAGCACTGTGCACCTATCTAGATGTGCCGCACATCCGCAATCACGGCAATGTAGGCCTAAATGTCCTGAGTTGGCTCTACTTATGTTGTTGCTGTGTTCCCGGAGTCGATCGTTTAGACATCTCCCAGTCTGGCCAATATATCGTTTCCCACAGGAGAGGGGAAAGGAATACACTACCCCTTCTGTGCACGGAACGAAACTGGTCCGGTGTTTCTTTGTGCAGCTCGCTGGATGTTGGGGAGGATTGTTCACTTTTTTGCATAAGCTGGACAGCTTGTTTGGAGCAGAGAAGATGACGTCGATGTTGACCCTGTTTGCCACTTTCTTAAGACCATGGGAGACGTTGTGGATGTAAGGCACAACAATGGGTCTAGTTGACCTGTCTCTTGGTTTTTGTCTGATGACGTCTTTTCTCTGTTCTTTGAGAAGGTTCTCCGCCACTGATGTTAATAAGGAAGTGGGATATCCTGCTGATGACAGGCGACAAATTTGTGCACAGAAGCTTGTTTTTATCTGATGTTTGCACGATTTTGTAAGAGAGTTTTTAAGGCAAAGTTTGACGATGCCCCTCTTCACCAACTTGGAGTGTGCCGAATTGAAGTTAAGGAGTGGCTTGTTTCCTCGTGGCTCGTACAACCAGCATACGTGAAAGGTCAATAAAAATATACGTAAATCCAGGAATCTAATGGACTTTTCAACGGGAAGCTCGTGCGTGATCTTCAACGGATTCATGCACTCTTCGAAAGTTGACAGAACTTTGGCCATCGTGGTGGGAAACTTGCTTCTGTCGACGTCAAGGAAGATGATATAATCGTCTACGTACCGAAAGATGTTAACGACTTCCGGGGAGTCTAAGCTTCTTTGCAGCAGTCTGTCATGGTGCGCAAGGTAAATGTCACTGAGCACAGGGGCGATACAAGACCCTATGCAAACCCCTTGTTTTTGCAAGTATGTATTTCCATCCCAAGTGACGAACGTGGATTGCAGGTAGAAGGCAATCAACTCGAGGAATCTGTCTTGGGAGATGCCTGAAGCGTTCTGGAAAGCGATGGACCCAAAAGAATCAATGCTTTCCTCAACGCAATGTAAAAGACGGTCCTGAGGTAGGGCGTAGTAGAGATCTTTTATGTCAATTGAAAAGGCGTTTAAGTTGCTGTCGTTACGCTCAGATAGGAATCTTATTATTTCGTTTGAGCTCCTAATTAGGAACGGATCATCAATCGTGAGAAGATTCAGTTTTTCTTGAAGAAATAAGGCTAGCGACTTTTGCCAAGTTCCCTTTTCGGAGACGATAACTCTGAGCGGGCATTCGGTTTTGTGAGTCTTGGCACTGAAAAATAATTCCAGGCTTAAAAGTTTGTTGCGTTCTATGTAAGAGGAAAGCTTCTTTAATTCCATCGACAGACACAGTTTTTTAGCTTCGCTCTTGATCTTAGTCAAGGAGACAGTCGTTGTGGCGCTGAAAAACGGACTCAATGGCAGAGAGGGCTTTGCTCCAAACAAGTCGTGGTGCATGAGCACGAATCCACCTTCATTATCAGCAAGCATTAGAGCACAGGTGATGCTCCTGTCAGGTAGAGTCACCACTTCTTTGATTAGTAAGGGTGAGAGTCTTCTCAAAGAATATGACTCGAAAGACGTCATCAGACAAAAACCAAGAGACAGGTCAACTAGACCCATTGTTGTGCCTTACATCCACAACGTCTCCCATGGTCTTAAGAAAGTGGCAAACAGGGTCAACATCGACGTCATCTTCTCTGCTCCAAACAAGCTGTCCAGCTTATGCAAAAAAGTGAACAATCCTCCCCAACATCCAGCGAGCTGCACAAAGAAACACCGGACCAGTTTCGTTCCGTGCACAGAAGGGGTAGTGTATTCCTTTCCCCTCTCCTGTGGGAAACGATATATTGGCCAGACTGGGAGATGTCTAAACGATCGACTCCGGGAACACAGCAACAACATAAGTAGAGCCAACTCAGGACATTTAGGCCTACATTGCCGTGATTGCGGATGTGCGGCACATCTAGATAGGTGCACAGTGCTGGGCAGAAGCGCGTAGCCAACTGACTAGAGAAATAGTGGAAGCAGAAAATATGGCCAGGGATAACGACAATTGTGTAAGCACTCCATCGCTCACTTTATCAGAAAAAGAATTGACTTTTCTTAGTAGCTTATCTTATTAGCTCACATGAGTGTCATTTAATGAGATGTAGAAGAAAAAGAAGCCAACTGTCATGAACATATCGAAAAGGCGTAAAAGAAAAAGAAGTGCTAAAATATATTGAGTTGTGAGTCAGCGCTGTGTGAGTGTCTTGTCTGATGTGAATGTATCCCTAAGTGTGAATGTTTTGTGACCTGTGGTGACGTGTGTTTGTGTGGATTCCATACTTGCGCTGTTAATTTCGAGACATGGAAAACCAACTCGCCCAAGCCCGCCGTTTGTCCAGCCTTCTATGCATCAGTTCTTGTACAATCAGAAGCATTCTGCCGAGCTAGGCCCACACACCTGGTTTGTTTTTACTGCAGACATTTGTGAAATGGAGTGTATAGTTCCTTTATTGCATGCACTGCATCTCTTAAAGGTGCACTAAGACGTTCCTAAGATTGTCTGTTCCTGGTGATAACTCATTCTACGGGATCTTAGCATCCCAGAAATGAATAAACTATGCTCGTGCGTCTTCTATTTCCCTACAAAAAATGTGATTGAAGTTCGTGCCATGCCCCTTTCTGAGCGGAAAAATCTGGAGCAAAGAATTCAGCGGCAGCGACGGCGGCGTGACGACGGGCGCGCGACAGCCAGTCGCAAGTTGCCTCTCTCGGAAAGGTGGCTGTGATTGGCACCTGTCGTCACACCGCAGGTGCCTCCGCTAAATTTAGTGCTCCAGATGTTCCCGCTCAAAAAGGGTCGTGGCACAAAGTTTAATCACATTTTTAATAGGGAAATAGACGTCGCACGAGCATAACTTTTGGATTTCTAGGGTGCTTGGAGCCAGCAAGATAAGTTATCACCAAGAACAGACAATATGAGAAATGTCTTTAGCCCACTTTTAAATATGCAGGCAAATGGGGCCTAAAAGTGTGAAAATTGCGCCGTCCGCTAGTCGCAATAAATGATTTCCTGGGGTTGCATTGCAGCATGATGCTTTGCAACCGTATTGGACTACAGCGTAGCTAAAGAATGGCACGTCATTGACAATCTAATCTAATTTCAAGCGATCCGATTGAGAAGTTGCAAAAAGCGTGCTTCGCAATCCAACATTGCTTCGGCATGGCTTGGTAAAGAGCGAAAGCTACTGTCCCCACATGCCAATTTGATCGACGGTGCGAAGCACACGACGACACCCAGGAGGAGGGTACTCCAGTGGTGTGTTGTCGCGGCCTCGCTCCGACGCTCCGGTTAGCTCGCTGGGGGCAGAGCCGCCGTCCTGCGCTAAAGGTTACACCGACACGAATTACAGTCATGTCTCATTAATGCAGACTCCGTCAATATGGACATCTTGCTATACAGACAATATTTTCGTGGACGAACCGGGGCAATGTGCGCATTTCAAAGTGATGGCTTTAAAGGGGTACTCCGCCGATTTCTTCATGGTCCCCGATTTGCTTGAAATTTTGCTAAACTCGCCAAACAACATCGCCAAAATAGTATCCCAAATATTAGGTCAAAATAATTTTTTTTCACGAAGTTATTGAATTTACAATTTTGGTCCTCACCGTGTTTTTCAAACTGAAAGTCTCTACTGGCAACAACGAAAAAGTGACGTCAGTGGAAGTGCAGGGGATCACTCTTTGGACTGTACCATTTGTTCCCAACTGATTCGAAGCAGTTTCATGGTGTCAAAGGAATGCTTTGGAAGCTCGCTCCAGTCCCCGCGCTCCAGCACGGAACAAATGATTGGCATATTCTATTTTTTAGACTGCTCGCTCGACTGGCAAGTCTGCCTTCCACTGACGTCACGGCACTGAAAAGTGCGGGTATATTTGAATGTTGGTTTTTGCATCATTTTCATTTGCCGATTTTGCAGTAACTATTATGAATTTCGCGATACTAAATAGCATACCGGAAAGGGTAAAGGCCGGGGAGTCAGAAAATATAGTTAGCTGAGGTAGCTCAAAAATCGGCGGAGTACCCCTTTAAGGAGCTCGTGTCGCAGAAAAGCCGGCGTCGGTGTCGGTGGGACGGGAATATCCTGATTGGTCGACAAGTAATTTATTTGCCTTAAAGAGAAAACTCTAACAATATTAGGCGGAGCGGGATCGAACCCACTATCCTTCAGTTGCAAGCCAGACATTCTACCAACTAGGCCACACAGACACACTTGTTCGGCTCGGGAACGAGCGGGGATTTATAATTAGCTATCGCGTTCCGTTCTTAAAGGCGAAGCTTAAGCATCCTGCCATATATTTTCTCTTTATCATGGACGACAGAATGGAAGTGTCCATTTTAATCGAGACATTATTGCATAGATTAGGTAGGCTCGAAACCGGCATCCACCTCTGCTGCTTCCCGCTTGTGTCCGAGGAGCTCCGTGTCCCAGCGCAGGTCTTCTTCCGGCTTTCCTGCAGGTCTGCTGAGGAAGGTGGCCTTGGCCATGATGGTGGTGTGCAGGAAGGTCACGTGGAACTTTGCACCAGACAGGCAGGGCCCCTTGAAGTGGCCGATGGCGCTCACGCTGGCCAGGACGGACAGGGTGGGGCTCAGGTGGCCGGGGCTGCACACCACTCCTCGCTCCAGGAGACCGGCCTCTAGCTGAGTGACGCACACCCCGACGCGGTCGCCCTGCGAGACGAGGAGGCGTAAAGTAAGCGGCCAAAAGACACTGTGAGAAGCAGTGAACGGCCGAAAGACATTGAAGAAAGGGAGTGCTCCACCTTTGTGGCATAGCCACTGGATATGCGATACATCGTCATACAGAGAAATAAATTGCATTTGCAGCAAATCTGTCTGATTGACTGACTGAATGTTACAAAATATGATGGAAGATTGGAGCACGCTCATTTCGAAGAGTCATTGGATCTATGCGGGTTTTTTTCCTAATGGGGCCCTTGGAGCTTCGTATGAAAGACTACATGTTACTTCAGGAAACAGTCTCTTGCTTCCGGTATGTAGTGAGAAATGCAAGCAGTATGCGGTATGTTGCAGAACATAACAAATTTTTCAACGCGATAGCATTTAGGGGCTCACATCACAGAAAATCCGGCTTCGGCGGGACCAAAAAATCCTATAAGGCAACACGCGCAGCCACGTGCGACATCACACGTGATGTCACGCGTGTCACGTCATGACCCGATCGACTTGCCAAACTGAGCTGAAACTTTTTCTCTAAATTTAGCGGGTCGGCAGGATCATGACGTCACAGCCACGTGTGACGTCACACGTCACGGAACACGTGACGTTACCGACTAGACCACGCACACACGTTTGCCCTGCCTGGGAATGAGAGCGGGTTTATATGAGAAGGCTTTGCAAATGGGGCCAGATAACGTTATCCCGTTCCACTTTTAACGGCAAAGCTTAAGCATCCCCAAGTTTTTTTGCCACCTTTGTGGTTTAAAGACAAGAGTCAAAAGTGACAAAAAATAAATAAATAAAAACATTTCTTAAGACGGGCTAGTATGTTCGTGTAACAAAAGTGTAGTGTTTCATTCATGTTGTTAATGTGGCGTGCTCTTTAGTGTGCCGTGAGGACGTGCAACAGGCCAATGCACAGAGCCCGAGGCACCGTGCACTATACGTCATGAAGTGAGTCTTGTTCCAACCTCCAACCTGCTTGCACATCTCATTCCTCCGCTCGGTGAGTCCGCCCGATCCAGGACCACCAACGTTCCTTCGACTCCCACGAGGGACCACGTAAGCCCTCTTTCATCTCTAGCAGGTCTTCATAGGCTCTGCATTTCCCTGTCTTTTTCTTTCAGCAATTATCCTTAATCACCAAAAAAAGGGATCAAAGAATCAAAGTGACACACCTGAATGGCCTTGCTGACTGGCTTACGAAACATTTGGATGCTCTTCACCTTCTTTGTCACGCGGAGGGAAGGTATCTCTATCACCTGTCAAACACGAATATAGTTGCATTGTAGCCATAGTCAAATCTGAAGTACAAACCGTGCAAGAGAGAGCAGAACTACAGCCGCAGCTCGCGACACGATCGAGTGCATAGTACTCACATCGTTGAGAGATACACTGCCTTCAAGAACTGTGCCTGTGAGAACTGTGCCTTGGCCACGGATGGAGAAGCAATGGTCGACGGACAGCACCAATGGTCCCTGTGGCTGGCGCTCTGGAATGTAGGCAGCTTTGGCCAGGGCATCCAGTAGATGGGTCAGCCCCATGGGCTCCTTGATGCCCCCATCCTGATTACAGCACAAGCATAAGGGCAATGAGCTTTCAAATTAACTCTACGCCAAAACGCATGTTTAATTCAGCATGTAAACAGGTTATACCTACCTCCGTGCCGCCACCGGGCTTTGCCGCAACCGAAACAATGGCTGAATTCGCGAACTTAGTCTTCTCTAAGGTTTTTCGCAGTTTCTTGGTCATCTGTAATAGGAAAGTACGACTGAAGTGTCTCGGCATGCGTGGAAACGGGTCTGCTCACCTTTTCTACACTTTCAGCTCTTTTACTCTCGGGAAGAAGGTCCACCTTGTTCAACACCAACAGCATATGGTCGCAAGTTATTTCGCCGATCACCAAGCACTCGGCCGTTTGAGTCTGGATTCCCTTGGTAATGTCGATGACTAGCATCATCATGTCAATAATCTGGGCACCTGCGCCAATGCAGACGCTCTCCTTTGCACACATACTTCGGAAATCATGTTTTAGAATGCCCTAGCTCACCCCCGATGATTGTCTTGATGAGTGAGGCGTGCCCGGGGCAGTCGACCAGCGTGAACTGTAGCTGCTCATAGCTGCTTCGGATGTGCTCGGGAGCGCTCACCTGAAATGACGAGAAACCTAGGTCTATCGTTATGCCCCGCTCCTGACTCTGTGGGTTCTTGTCGAACGAGGCAGTGCTCGCAATGGTGCTGACTGCCTTCGCCAACGACGTTTTGCCGCTATCGACATGACCCAAAACACCGACATTGAGATTTAGGATAGAGGCCGCCATTTCTGTTTTTACGAGTAGATGGACAAATGAATATACCTGATCGCCTCAAATAAGTGTTTTTGTTGCGCCACCTAGCGAGTGTAGTATTTTTAGTAGATGGACGGATAGACTCTCGCTCTCGCCCCTCGCCGCCCCCGCAGAGCCGTATATGTAGAGAGTTTGGTCAATGGGAGGCGCGGGCAGAGCCAGGGCGTGCGTCAGACTCGGAAAGAGGGCTTGGCATGCTCTCTTGACCAACCAGAAGCCGAAAAGAATCCCCTAGCGGTGGTAGCGAGAAACAGCTCTGATCAAAGGTCTATGTTCGTAAATGGTTTTAACAAGCGCGTAAGAGTGAAGTGTAGTAACTCTTTGTGGTTGAAAATAGGGTGCACGTGTGCGCCGCTCAACTCTGTTTTGCTCGGACAGAGTGTGACCGCTCGGACGGCAGATTCCCGGCCCTCGGCGCTTGGCGTACGGATTATGTCGATCGTTCCGCTTGTCGCACTCTTCCACCATCAATTTGAATGAGCGTGATTGAAACATCACGTGTACCATATTTTCAGTCATCGAGAGTTACTCCAATGCAGTTATCAGGTTTGTTTCTCGCGACCACCGCCAGGGTAATTATTTCCGGCTTCTGGTTGGTCACATTCGAATTTCTGAAGACTCCCTGGGACACGCCCAGCCCGCTTTCGGCCAATGGCGCCTCCGCATTTGTCTCCTATACTTCCCAACGAATGGCCAAACTCTCGCATATATCATATACGGCTCTGCCGCCGCTCCTGCAAGTGAAGCCACAGGACGCAACCTTGCTGGGATATGATTTGCGGTTTTGCCAGCGTTTTGCTGCGGTTTTCCAGCGTGCTGTAAACACGTTTTCTACTCGTTCGTCGTCATTTGCCGAAGAAGTTTTTTAATACTTTGTGTACCGTTGAGACTTGCCGTTGTGAACACATGGAAAATTTTACGAAAGCGCAATGTCGCAGAAAAAGGTACAACTCGTCGAAAGCAAGTTTCGCCGGTTTGGCGGCGTGTTCAAAGCTTTCTTGGCACGCCGAAGTGCCGTGTCTCTGTGCCTTCGCACGCTTGGATACCGACCAAGAATCGACGCCGTGTGGATGTGTTTTGCGAGTGAAATGTGCGTGAAGCCGTATCAAAAGGTACAACTCGTCGAAAGCAAGTGTCGCCGGTCTCGCGAGCGTGATCAAAGCTTCCTTGGCACGCCGAGTGCTGCATCTTTGTGCTTTCGCACGCTTGGATACCGATCAAGAATCGACGCCGCACCAAAGTTCTGAACGTGTGTCGTGCAGTAGATGCCTTTGGATCATTTATATATATATATATATATCAGCGAGCTTGAGTCTTACCTTAGAGCGGTAAACCGGAACCCACTGCCTGGCAAATGGCACCCCCGGTTGCCGCCATCTTGCCTGTTTGCCACATTAGTGATCACGTGACGTCAAGATGGCTGCGCCCAAGGTGGGCCAGATCAGATTAGCCAGATCGCGGTCAGCAGATGGGACTCTGGGGCTGCGTTCCAATCGTACTCGAATGGAGCCGAGTTAGTCCGGCGGATCAAGTCACGTGACAAGACAGATACAGCAATGCTGGACGCGGGTAGGTTTTCGAGCGCAACGGGTACGAGAACTTCACCCACGGAGTGAGATGGAAGCTGTGTTCGATTTACTTGCACCTCCTGCACCGGTGCAGAAAAGTGTGAGGCAGTCTACTTCCGGTATATGTATTGAGAAACGACCGCTTTGCCCGCTTGGTCCGGGTATCGAACCCGGGACCTCTCCATTACAGGTGGAGTGCTCTACCAACTGAGCTAACCAGGGGTCAGACGTCAGTAGAGCAAACGGGTTTTATCAGCTGCCACCAGTCTAACACCAACAAGGGTGAAGCTTGCAATTTAAAGTTATGATTAGAATGCAATTAAATGCAAAGTCGGTCGCGCACCAGTCACCTAGCTGTGTTTGGAGATATGTGTTTGTCCTTTGTCCCTCTTGTTCCCCTTCTCCAGGGATTATTTTCGTCATTCTTGTCCAGCTCGCTTGCACCTTTGCATTTAATTGCGTTCTAATCATAACCTTAAATTGCAAGCTTCACCCTTGTTGGTGTTAGACTGGTGGCAGCTGATAAAACCCGTTTGCTCTACTGACGTCTAACCCCTGGTTAGCTCAGTTGGTAGAGCACTCCACCTATAATGGAGAGGTCCCGGATTCGACACCCGGACCAAGTGGATTTTTTCGGTCGCGCACCAGTCCCCTAGCTGTGCTTGGAGATATGTGTTTGTCCTTTGTCCCTCTTGTTCCCCTTTTCCAGAAATTATTTTCGTCGTGGTTTATTTAGTCCACCTCCTTATATAGTCTCAAGCTCAAGGTCATCTCCACCAACACGAAAGGACGAAGTCTATACAGTTCAAGCGCCACAGTCTTCATCACAGAATGCAAGAACGTTGACAACCTTTACAGGTCGACGCGATAAGGCAACATCCATTGACCTTCAAACTTGAACAAAAGGATCTCTTCCCCTACTATTCCAAACACAGTTCATACTTGTGAATCATAACTTGCCCTCTCCACATAAAAAAACAACAACACTGAAACGGTAGTTGGGCCAATACACGTAAGAACCACACAAAGCAAAAAATCACAAGCAGGTCGCACTTCAAACAATCTAAATAACAAAAAAAAAGTAAAAAAAGTTTAAATTTTTAGAAAGCCTTTTGAATTGCTTACAAACTGTAGTGAAGCCTGACTTATGCAGTTGCCTATACTTCGTTTCAGCTTCCGTCCGAGCGCAGCCAAAGGCTGAGGGACAATTCGCAACTTGGAAAAGAGCATTCCTACTCACCACAAAGTAGCCCGCAAAAGTATTTTTTAATATATAACTGTTTTGTGCGTAAACATTGCACAATATTCCAGATATGTACTGCTGAGAATGATTTGCAACTAAAGGAATGAATTATCTGAAGTTTATGTTTTTATTAATATATGTAAATGCATGTGGTTTGGTGAAAACACGTATATCCGCTGGCAACACGGCTGCAGCGCTCGGTTTTTCTGTGATTTCGTTCCCGTAATGGCCGAATCATGTGCTTCGCTGCTTTCCTCACCGAGTCGCTTCAAAACGTCCTTTCGCAAAAGTACGTTTGGGCGTTAGGCGCGAGAAGTTGTGATGAATGTCTACTTTCACATTCGGCAGGAGACTCCGGCCGCGTCGTACCGCGAATGCGTTGTAAACAAGAAAAGCGTCCGGGCCACTACAGTTCACTGGTACGCGGCGAAATTAAGGCGCCCCTTTACCTGCCGATCCCATTGAACGCCAAGAAGCTGGTGGAAAGGACTGCGTCTTGAGCCCTGCTATATCCAGACAATACAATGAAACATCAACGGCCGGGTCATCGGGCACTTTGCAATGTGTACTTACATCTCGAAACTATGCCGAAATGCCGAACAGGTGGAAAGCTCGGACACAGACGCCAGCGGCCAGCCTACGTGCTGACATCCGCTGTGACTAAATTTCAGAACGTGAAAGGGCACTTTTTAAGCCTGTAGCAGACTATACCGTTGATACACCCGTAGCAGACGAAATACTCGGCGAGCGCGGGCGGCGCGGACGACCAGCGGCGCAGCGGAGTGATACAAAAGTGCAGGCGAGATCGCGTGACCTGTTGCCGGCGTGTGATTGGCTCCGGCCACATGTAGCTTTGGCTGCGCTCGGACGGAAGCTGAAACGAAGTATAGAGACTTTATCCGCACTGTCTCCGCACTACTCTCTTCACATCGTTCCTCTTTGTGTATTATTTCCGTCTCCGACCAGAGCGCCGTGCAGTTGTTACATTCGTGAGTATGTTTTGCTATTTCGAGGTTTGCGCATTGTTCTTTACATTTCTTTTATGTTCGTTTAATCTATCATTTATGCAGCGTGACGTCTGTCCTACATACTTAAATCCACACTCCAATGGTTATCTCATACACAACACACCAGTC